>VRLP01001462.1:0-127548 GCA_009660295.1 Lophius piscatorius
GTTATAGGTTCTGCTAAAAAGGACAGTTTTAAGTCCTTTTTTAAATGTGTCAGTCGTCTGTGGAGCCCTCAGATGGTCAGGGAGGGCATTCCACAGACGAGGGCAGCAGAACAGAAGGCCCGATCACCCATGGTGCTGAGCTTAGTCCGGGGAAGGAGGCGGTATGAGTGGGTAGAACGGAGGGATCGTGTTGAGGTCAGTGGGGTGAGTAGTTCTAAATGATCACTTCCTTTGATTATATTAAATAAATGAAAGTGGTGCACATACATCACTTAGCTAACAGGTAGCATTCTAATATGTTGTGAATCACCTTAAAAGTTGCTATTCAACACAATATCCCATAATAAACGTGTATTTAAACATGTTCATGGTCTGATATTCTCATATCCTTGTATAGATCTGAGATTTGTGATAATTGAGATCGTGGTTTCGTCACTTGTCGGGGATATAAACTTGCTGTCAGGGACGACAGCGGAGGCTTAGTGTCCAATCAGCAACAATTTTTGAACCTTGTTAACTGGAAACTTGAATTTGACTCACCTGATGACTGACAAAGTTTGTCACTTACACTGCTGACACATTGACTGGGACATAAAAGCTTTTGACACTAAGGGTGAACAAATATGCAAATGAGGTCTCTAATTTGATGTGAATTTCACATTCGCCCAGCATATTTTACAGAACACCATGTTTTTCATAGATCTGCAGACACTTTTGCTGTTTGCTTCAATTTTGCTTTTGTGTTTTGTATGAAGCAGCATTTTGACGCTTTAAATGCAACATTTGAGATAAAGACAAACGATGGAGAGTGTATGTTTTTTTTTGTTGTTTTTTGGCTGGTACCATAATACTGATTTACACTTATGTGCTTCTACATTCTTATAACAGCTACTGGTTCTAATATTATGGCTGACAAGAAACCATATGGATGCTCTCTGTTGATGATACTTATGAAGGGATATATAGTGATATATCCCTGGTAAGTAAAGTACAGTATCCTCTGTAGGATGCTGTAGTAAACATCGTGAACATCATAATAAACTTTAATGCAATCAAAGGGATTTCATCACCTCCTAAAGGGAACATTATGTTGCAAATAATCCCCCCCCCCCCTCCAACCTAGAAAAGGACTGCTGTAAGCAGCAGTATCATCTTCTTTCTGTGTTTGTAATGGCCTATTTCAATTATTTATGATGATCGCCGAGCCCTCGACTAAAACTCACAGGCAGTTTTATCTGTGTCAGAGCTTTGCTGTTCTAAGCACTGGATGGGTTTAACGCTTCATTTTAAGGCCAGCAATGAAACTTTGGTAAAGTTGAGCGTTGTCATTCTTCTAAATCTGTGTTGCTGACGATTTATTTTTAAGTATTTGCCTTAGACCGTGTTTTTAGAGACTTCCTTTAGACCGTGTGACGTGGGACACATTCTCTTTAACCCCTGTGCCTCACTAAGGACATTTTTCTCTTTTGATTTTTCATCTTTTAATGGACAAAATGCATTTATGTATCAAAAATAATGTGACTGCTAATCTAACCCATCTTTATCGTTTTGGTCATTTTAAAAAAGTACATAAAAAAAAAATAACGATATTAGCTCAAATAAGCTACATTTTGTATATATACTGTCACTAAAAGATGCCGTGGAATATTTGAATTTCTGAGACTGAGCAGGACAGAGAAGCAGAGAGACTTTGTCTATTTTATAATTATTGTATTTATTTTATGTTTATGTTCGTTCTGGGACAGTACAGTTAACCGGAATAAAATTCCTTGTATGTATGTACTTGGCCAATGAAGCTGATTCTGATTCTGACACTGACGAGGAGGGAGAAGCCATCGCTAACCGCTAAGCTAAAGAAGCTAACAGACCTGAAAGCGCCTGACTTTCTTAAGAGCAAACTACAAAGACTTTTGCCGAACTAAGCTAAATATGTAAAAGGTTAATTGTCCTGTGGATAGATTAGGGGAATGATAGCGGAGATAAGTGAGAGTCCACCGAAAGAAAGGAGTCACTGTGGTGTGTTCAATGCCCTTCAGTGTTCAGTTCTGAGCCCTCTCTCTACTCTTTTAATGCACTTTTAGTGAGCCGATGCAGTTTTGTAGTTTATAGTCAATCCTTTCACGGACCACCTGGCTATGGCGCATGAGACTCCCCGTGGTCCACGGACCCCACTTTTGGAACCATTCTCTAAGGGTGAGTTTTTAATTTTTTCTTTACCCGTACTGAACATAATATTAAAAAGCATCATCATAAGTGTTATTGCTAATCATTGACATATCTTAAACTTTTTTTATTCATAAAACGTAATAATAAAATACACTCAGTATTTATGAGTATGGTTCCGGAAAAAGGTAGAGTGCTCACTTTTGCCCCGGAGGAATTCAGGTATCTCGGGGTCTTGTTCACGAGTGAGGGGAAAAGGGAGCGGGACATGGACAGACGGCGGCGTCTGCAGTGATGCCGACGCTATATTGATCCGTTGTGGGGAAGAGAGAGCTGAGCCCAAAGGCAAAGCTCTCGATTTACCGGTCCATCTACGTTCCGACCCTCACCTATGGTCGTGAACTGTGGGTCATGACGTGAGTGAATGAGTTTTCTCCGCAGGGTGGCTGGGCTCGGCCTTAGAGATAGGGTGAGGAGCTCAGACATTCGGGAGAGGCTCAAAGTAGAGCCGCTGCTCCTCCAGAGGAGTCAGTTGAGGAGGTTCGGGCATCTAGTCAGTGAAGTGCGGCACAAGGGTCAAACCATTATAGAAAGACAGTGACTTAAAAAAGTTTTTCTTCTTGATATTTTAAATCATCTAATCCCCAATATCTATCCAATTTATCCCACTTCATTGTTTTAACCCCCTCGGGGGGCCGCTGCACCCATAGATAACTGCTAATGCTCTCATCTGACACTTTGATTAATATCTCCGCAACAGATTTACACACAGGCTTACTTTAAAAACTGTCCTGCAGGGTGCTGTTTTGCAATTTCAACGAGCCATTATTTGTGAGTGAAGTCCTCCCGGGGGCTTTTGCAATCTATCATGGAAACTGCTGTTACCTTCAGCGCAAACGGAAAATCCATAAATTTGTCTGATGATGCTTATTCATCAGATGAATGAAGTTTATGGCTGACATATTGCCTCATTCTTTAGAAACCATAAACTGTGTAATTAGACTTTGTTTAAATAGCTTAATCGTAAAATAGCACATTGCCGAGTTACTAACTTGAATGGAAAGGTCTTCGCTGGGTCCCCAACATTTACACATAGATGCTGCGCAAAAAATACCCTTCAGAGACTAAATTACTAGGAAGCAGTGGTGCGCAGTGACATATCATGCGGGGGCTGTGGCCCTGGTGGAAGAGCAGTCGTCCATCAACTAGAATATCAGCAGCTCGATCCCCTGACTGCACCTCCAGCCCTAATGTCGCAGGGTCTTTGACCCTGAACCCAAATTTCCTCCAGGGGGACAGCAGAAAACCGTTTCACTATGCCGTACTGTTTATAACCTGTGATATAAACTGACATAAAACTTTATGATATAAACTAGACCTACGCTGTCGTCCCCCGACATCGAGAATATTTCCAACCCAATCCCCTGCGTTGTACAAGCAATCTCCCTGAATGAACGACTTCACTTAAAAGAGAAGTTACATCTGAAAAACAGTGTTTTTTTTGTAAAACAATTGGTCAAAGTTTAACAATTGCGATGGAATATGACATGTAAGTGATGGATCTCCTCAAGTCCGGTCTTATCACTGCATTTGGACTAAATCGCACTAAAGGTTGAGAAATGATGGCCAAATAAACCTTTGGAGAAAAAGCTCCCCCTAGTGTTATTATAGTGTTAACAGCAGTTACTAATCATCCAAATTCAAGCTGAGGTTATACGCTTCTACATTTTTCCTGATACCAGCACATTAACCTCAAGGCAAAATGTTAATTAACTGCTTAAAATATCTTTACCACTGACAGCAACGAGATACTCAATGTCGTATCGTCTTACAGGTGAAGTCACTGGTTCTAATGTTATGGTGCATTTCCTGTCACATATATGTTAAATTGCAAGATCACACCATGCCATGCTGTCGTCTTAGAGGCCTTGAAATTGCAGAACTGTTGAACATGTTGATGATGTCATATCCTGTGTAACTTTTGATAAATGCCTTCAGAGGCGAAGCTTAAACTATAAAGTCATCAGCGGTAACCGTCGAGCTGAGTGGTATCTAGTGTTTGCCTCCTGACAGTTGACCCAGGAAATGATGAAACTTTGAAGGTCTCAAATACCCCAGCATGAATGTGAGTGGCACTATCCCTAATTTTTCCAGGCACGACGGCCCTCCTTGAACTTTATGGGCTTAACGAGCGGATGAGAAGCTCGTGAGAATTATTTGCAAAAGGCACCTTCATTTATTCGTGTCTGCGCGGCTGTCCAGAGCCCACTCATTTGCAGCAGGAACATTAATCTGACGCCAGTGTTCGTCTGGTGAAGTGTTCAAATTCAGACCCCAGGATTTGACTCTGTTTTCAATTATTTACAGCTTTCAGTCCAGTTTGTCGTTAGGTCTCTCAAGGATTTTAATGAGTACAGCCAAACGACATTAAAAATGTATGTTTGGCTGGAAACCGCCTACTTTGACAAAGAAGGAAGGGACAGACAAGACTTTTAACAAGTGATGATCCTGAAGCGAACATTCTGCTACTGGGAGTAGTTTCGCTGAGGAGGGAATCTATCATCAAGTAGAAAAAGTTTCACGTTGGATAGTTTGTGGAAAAGGAGATGCTGTCATACAGCAAAGTATGTCTCATGTATCGTAAACAGTTAATAGTAAGTTGAATATTGGGTATATTTTAGTTTAGTAACTGGCGATGAGTGAATTTCACCGCCATCTGTTTATCTAGCCATACTCAAAGTAGGCGGGGCTTATCCCAGAAATGGGTTGGACTAAGTAGAAATTGTTCATATTTAGACATATGGTACGTTCAGAAGTTACTATAAACAGAAGAGCCTTAAAATGCAGCTTCTGATTTTTGATCCCAAGAGCGAAGGAATTGTTTACAAACATATTATTTACATGTACAAGGAGTGATTAGTGATGGCGTTAATCTTCTAAATAGACGTAGGCTTATCGCCATATGGTTCAGCTGTGAATCATGTCTTCGAGGGCTCACCTCCTGAATTGCATCCACTCCCTTGACGGCCCAGGTAGAGTGCTGTCTTCTCATCTAGTGGTCTTCCTCTTCTTCATCTAAGAAGTCCGTTCTATTCAGATTAACTCAACTTTTTTGGAAAAACATCTTTCTCGAAAACGATATGGCCTTCAGTAGACTTTTTTTTTTTTTGGTTCTATCAAGTTACCCTCTTCTGTTTAGTAAGTCCTCACTTGCTTTAATATACTAACAAAAATATTTCTTATCAAATAGGACTTCCTTAATAGCCGTGGTCAATGCCTCCTCCTCCGTCTCCCCTTTGATCTGTGGTGACCCGAAGGGCTCCATCCTCGACCCTTTACTGTTTAGCATATACATGTTGTCACTTGGTACATCTTCGGTCAAAATAGCTCTACAAAAGTTCAGCTCATTAAAGAGTTAAGTATCTCTTGAGATGTTTTGGACTGCATGATGGGGTGGGCATGGACCCCCACAATCCCATCTCCTGGAGTAGCCTCGATGCTCCACGTTTGAATGTTGTTGCTGGCCAGTGGGATACGTAGGACCTGGTTGTGACTTCAGATGATATCTAGATCTTAACCTGAGTGAATTCACTTCAGTCAGCTCCCAAAAGATAGACATTTTTGATATTTTATCAATGTTATCTTCTATACACAAAATGTGCAAGACACTCTTTACAGCAGAGCACTTGAACCAAAAGAGAAAAGTAAGCATATCTTCCGGTGCACATTCAGTAAATGTGACAAGGCAGAATAATACACCTGACCCATGCCCCAGCATTTGACAAAGCTGTGTGAAAGTCAGGGTAGTAGTTTCTATAGAAACAGAGAAAACGTTGGAAGATTTAAAGTTTCCCTAGGTTAAAATGAAATAAAAATATCATCTCCGTTCAAATACATTGCAGGATGAAAATGGATTATTTCTTTACCCATGCCCAACACAGACACCACATTTGATTTCTAATGGTTGTGTAGTGTTTGTGGGACAACAAAATGATACGACAACTAACTAATGTCAATGAGAAGCTCATCCGAAGTGCAGGCAAGAATCGATTGAATAAGTCCTTGGTTCCTGGATCACCGACAAACTTTTCCAGCGTTTGAAGTGTCACCTACTGTTAAATCTGTTGATTTCCATACTCCAGTGATGCTTTGGACTTTTCAAGTGCCGTACTACTAAAGATGTATAAGCTACCTGGAATTTATTCAAGGTGACAATGAGGGTATCGGCGTTGATTTCAAATAAACTGATTTCAAAGCTCTCATATAAATGAAGAAAAAAAAAACTGTGCATATTATAATCAGGAAAAGGTAATTGCAGAAAAAGCTTTGTTGGTGTCTGAGTCTGAATACGATCCTGTGAATGTGACTTTGTCTCCTGCTGCTAGAAAACCAAAGAAGAAGTGTCTTCTATTTCTGTAATATTATCACGACACAAAAGTTATTCCATTGGCACTTCGGGGTCAGTCTTGTGAAGTCAAAGAAAGCACGAAAGATGTTTTTTGAAAGTTACAACAACCATATTTTCCACGGTCTACTGTAGATTCTATTAATAGTCCTTGCAGAAGAAAGCTGTTTTTCCTGATGACATTGTGAGACTCTTGTCTGACATCTCACATTTTCGAACTGTTTTGTTCCTACCCATCAGATAAGTTCGAGCTGCGCCGGAGATAAGCATCGGGGTTTTAATGAATTTTGGCCGGAGTGGGCCTGATAAATGAAGTGAATTAGTCCTGCACATCTGCTGTCTGCTCGCCGAGTCTTCCAAGACTGATAAATGTCTGACACATTTAAGCCATTAGCAAATGTAATACTTTGAAATATTCCCCTTCAATTTTGGTCTTGTTTGGTTTCAGAGGGTATGGGAGTCCTCGGGTCCTGGCAGCTGATTTATTGCATTTACTGTACGCATTGCAAAAACATGTATACAAGACAAGTGGAAGTGAGGCTCCCGCAAATTTGGTCTGATGTGAAGAGCTGTGAGAGCATTATTATTCACAAGGGGACTTTTATCCCTGGCTTGGCTTTGTTTCCAGCTCAATTAAGCAGTGCTCATACCCTCTCGCAGACACTGAGCCTTGATTGTCATCAGAGGGGCTGCTGGCCGTGTTCTTCTCGGTTCTTGCCCTTGCTTTTTTTCAATCGGTGAAAAGCAGAGGGTAGGAGGGCCGGTGGTGGTTTTCAATAAGATGGTTGGTTTGGAACTGGCCTTTTTTCATGTGTTCGTTTAGGACAATGGGGTAGAGACTGGGTGGTGATATAACTCGACCGTGTCAATTGTTCTGAGTCGGCTGAAACTCCTTCTGGGACACGTCTTCTTACCCTCCTCCAACTTGTCTCCTGGTCCCCAAGAGGACCAGAACAAGAGAAATCCACCTCTGCAACACGACCCACGAGGGACCTTTCTAAGCTCTGGGGAGATAAGCTGAAGCTGCAGGCTAGACATGAAAAATTATGAGGCAGTGACCTCCGTGGAACTGATTCAGCAGTATGTTCAAACATGATCCTTGTAAGACATCTAAAAACCAGGTTATTATATCCCCGAAAATGTAGGGATATTATGGAATCATCATCGCCGCCGCAGTTCATTCGTGTTAACGCAATGATAGGAGAACTCTAACATGAATCGTTTTCAAATTCTGTAGCCGCACAGACTTTAGTGTGAGGAAGAACTGGATTAATTTTGGGAAAGGTCGGTTGTATATTTCTGACACTATTTATCTGCAACAGTTTTTGGGCCATCATTTCTCAACTATTGGTTCGATTCAGTCCAATTTGGGTGCGTTTGAATCACTCAGAGTTTGAATCTTTCACAGAGTTTGAATCATTCACAAAGATCTATCTTGAATTTGTGGTATTTCACTTAGAAATCAAAATTTTAATCGCTAAGGGAAGCTTTAAAGAAAATACTGCTTTGGACTTAATTTCCTATCAGTTGGTCCCATTTAGTCCAAATTCGGTGCATCGACATGCATTAATCTCTCTTCTCTTCAACACATTCTACTCTAATAGTTCATATTTTACCCACTAGGGGGAGCTTCTTACTATTCAATTTTTTTTAAAACATTGTTTTTCAAACATGTCTTCAGTTTTAATGAGGAGTTCAATCAGAGGGTTGAGTTGTCAAATGCAGGGGGATTTTCAGGGATGAACCAGGAGAGCCTAGGCCTTGTTTTTAAATATCAAGACTCCTGCCACAACGAAAGTGAAGGTCTATTTCAGTTCTAAATCAAACAGCACCTCGCCTAGCCTTTAAGGCAGGTTGTTTGTCAGTAACTCCCCAAATGTGACTTTTCCTAAATAAGATGACCAAACAAAAGAGAGATGGATGCCCCAGCCAAAACAAACAAAAGATTTAGAGGCCCTCTATTCATGCCACCACAGTCGGCTACCGGATTCAGACTTTTCCCCAATCCTATAGTCCCACACTAAACTAACAATAACCTAAAGCAATAAACGGGGCGGCAGGTAAATCCAAACTCAGTAAATAATGAATGAAAGAATGAATGCAAAGATTAAGACTGGTCTAAGATTGATGCTCCTGGATGTCGCTCCGACTTCCACTCAGCACTGAGAGAGGGGGCGGAGCAAGAAGACAGAAATGAGAGAACACAGTGAAGATGGATGAACGAGGAAGGAGCATGCTCAAGCAGTGGTGTTCCTCACATTAAGTATCTCACCTTGCTATTTTTTTTCAAATTGAGTCTATTTGGCTACTATTTGGGAAAGATCATGAAAGATGTGGTCATAGCCGGGTGTCTTACTTAGATCTTTAAACCGGACATGCTGTCTTAAAATGCGGGTCGGCAGCAGGTGTTTTTCACTTTCTTTGTGTTTGGCGTTAGCGTGCTAAAATTTCCGGTTAAGAGATTGACATAAGTTAGGGAGCAAACCAAACCTTTTACAGAATAGTGCCACTAGAATAAACTTTTTTTGTCATCCATGGATGGCCAAAGTTGTCCAAAACAAATACTAAGACAATCTAACAGAGATATGTGACTCTGACTAACAGCATCATTTTGCATATCGCCACTTAATATGCAAATTGTGTTAAGTTTAGGGAAAAAATGATCACTTTACTACATAATATATCCCATATAATCCACTGACAGGTGGATTACTTCATAGCTTTATAATCTCTATATATAATCAATGTTATTCTGATATTACCTGTCTGTGGTTAGAATGTTATGGCTGATTGATTTTGTTTCTCCTGACCCAGTCGGGCAACATTAAAATTTACCATTAAACCACTCCATCCCACTTCAATCTTAGCAAAACAGCTGGGCTGCTGTTATAAGTTTGGTTGCCTTAGTTCTTCGGTGTCAATCTCAAGTAATCAGAAATGGTCAAATAATTTTCATAGATATCAGTCGCTTGTGACGGGGTCAGTCTTCATCACATTATGCTAAAGCCACAAAATCCTTCTATCAGCCAGTTTATTGTAAGTTATCCTGGAAATGTCCTGATGGAGGCCCCCCTCAACAATAAAAGTAATAAACATGTCATTAATCTTGTAGCACTGTTAAGCACAGTAGTCGATTCCACATTCTGGCCTTTGCTCAATCATTGCTTTGACCTCGGATGAACTCACAGGGGACCATAAATCCATAGTAACATGCAGCGTTGGGCTGTTTTACAAATGGGTCGGCCGTTACACAGCGAGGATGCGACGCAGGAATGATGAGTGGACTAAATGAGAGAGTGATGCTCCCTGGAAGACAACTGAGGCTGTGTATGACCACTCTTCATCACTCTCGAGTATTCTAGACCTCACTCACTGACGAGTAGACTTCCCTCTTGCCGATCAACCGCTGCCGCCTCTTACGTGCGATAACTGCTCAATTTAAGAGTCCCCTTATGTTTTTCCTGACAGTTAAATTAATAGCTGGATATTAAGATGCAGAGAAAGAAGCAAAATCTGAAGAAGCTCTAGGGTAAGTGGAGGAGGACGCTCACCTCTCTGGAGCTCAAAAATACCCTAGAACACTGGTTCTCTAACTTTATACACCGCGTACCACCTCAGAATATATAAGGCTCTCCAAGTACCACCATTATGACCCATGTAAAAATACATTAGTAGAAGTAGGTAACCCTATTCAGCTCAACGGAGTTCCTCCAACAGTATTAATGGATGTAATTGTTACAAAGATTATTTTCCGTCCTATATTTTATTATTTCTGTCTATATAACCTCTTCCCATCTACACCCTGATGGACAACCATGTGGGTTGAAACATGATCATAAATACGTACCCATTATCAACATTCATGATCAGCCATAACATTATCACCACTGACGGTTGATGTTAAAATAAAATTCATCCTCTCGTCACAGTGACTCGTGTCTCTGGATGGGATATATTATGAAGCAAGTGAACATTTTGTCCTCAGGTTGATTTGTTAGGAAAAAAAGAGCAAGGTTAGGACCTGAAAGACTCCGACAAGGACTAAACAGGAGGACCAGTGAGAGGTTCATTGGAGCTCAAAGCTCACAGATGCACACAAGGAGGGAAGGCTAACCCGGGTCGTCTGATCCCACAGAGGAGCTACTGCAGCACAAATTGCTAAAAAAGTAATTGTAGGTGTCAGAGCACACAGCGATCTAAAATGAGGCAGTTTTAACATTATGGCTGATCGGTGTACATAAACAATAAAAGAAGAAAAAAAGCACAGAAACCAATCAGCAAAAATCTACTAACGCTGCCAATCTATTATGAGAAGATTTGGCGTACGTCTTTATTTATTGCCATTTATTTATCTGAATACACGTCAACAGAGGCAAAAACAATAATTTTGAAGTTAAAGGAAAGGTGATCTTCACTGCCTTAGAAAAGAGAGTGTACAGCAGCATTTCTGTCTGCCTACCCCTCAGTGTCTGGAAGGAACCCTCATGAACGGCTGTCATTGATTGTCATTGCTAATCATCTCCATCTCCACTCTGACTTAGCACTTCTGCCTCGCGAAAGGTGGTTCAGATGCCCAAACTCCTTAATATCCTCATTCAATCCTCAAGCCTATGCTCAGCTAAACTGCCGATCAGCCAGGGTCAATTTAAGCAATCTTCTTAAAGTACCTCCCATTGCGCGCCGCATGACCTTCACACAGTGTCACGATATAATTCACTTTAGCTCCCCTCCATATGCTGTACATCATATTTTCCTTAGCATTAACAGAACCCTATGTTCCTGCAGTACCCTCGACCGGACTCCCCCTGGTGACACAGCGTGAACATTTCACACTAAAACGTATTGAATGTTGCTGAAAAAGTGACTGATTTCCGGCGGTGAGGGTTGGATCCAGAGGTGCAGTGATGTGTTTACCCAAACGTGACTCCGTGAGAAGAGATTCACCCTTGGAAATAACCACACATGTATCGACGCACATCTTTGCAGAGGGAGGCTACAGGCAGTCCCTGCATTTCTCTTCTTCTCTGACTTTAACCTTTAATGCTCGGTATCCTCCCAGGCAACATAACTAAATCCTTAAAATGGCACAGAGTCTTGCAGGAAAAAAGATGTCTTCAGGTCAAACTTTCCCAAGTACAAAAAGTAGAAGCTGTGATTTAACAAGTATAGCCTCGTGGATGTTTGGTTTTAACCTGGAGGTACTGTCTTCATGCCTCTGAAGTCGTTTTAGCTGAATTCCACCGAGACGGGTTCAGGGATTATTCTCCTCTCCTCTTTCTGCATGGGTTCATAGGAGAGTTTCATAACACCCCCCTTCTTAAGGGGACATCAACATGGCAATGCTTGGAGATTCATAACACACTCAAGTTATAAGTATTTTTACTCAGAGGCTTGTTATGATTATTAAGATGCTTTTATTTTAGTAGAAACGGTCAAGCTTAATATTTAATGCCTTAGCGCCCTGCTTTTCAGAGCATTATAACTCTGCCCCTAGTGGTGCGTTTGGTTACTGCATTTTGAAATGGGATTTTTATTTAATTTCTTTTAACCTATAAGGACCGAGGTCTTTGTATGGATTTAGAGAATGATCCATGAAACAGTTTTTGAGTTGTGGAGTTGGAGAACCCAGGCCTAGGGGCTCCTCTCACTTTTGTTATCAAAGGAGTCCTTTCAGTCGCCAAAGGGGGGTGCACCGTTGGTTTAAAGTCCTCGAGTAGAGAAACTGTTATTTCTCTCTGTCGGGATGTTTGGGCTGCAAATATGAAGACATTTTCTTATTTGTGTTAAAGGTGTTGTCAAATATACGTTATTAAATCCCCGTTTGCTTCCACGGATGAAGATGGCGCCAGATCAAACTCAGATGACTGAGATGTTTGTAGGGAGTCGAGATCTTTGTTCTTTTACTACATACTAATATTTTGCTACTATATTCAGTTTATATTTTGTTATTAGTCATGAATAGGATCAAGCTACATGCTTGTCAGTTTGACTGACAGCTTTATTGATCCTGGGGTTGAGCTGACTTAGATTGAATGTGGATCTTTGTGACAGAAATAATATAGAAACAGCATTCAGAGCTTTTTCTCCTTCATCTCGGTAAGGACAAAAGTCCCCTGATAGCTGGACCCCCGTAAAATGCCTTCTGGACCATGAACCCCGACATCAATCATTTGGAATATTGTCTTTTTAGTTTTACAAAGACAAATCTTTTGAATTCAGGATGATGATGATCCCTCCAGTGATGATGATCATCATCATCATCCCACCAGTGATGGTGATGTTAATGATGATGATAATGAGGATGATGATGATGATCATGATCCCACCAGTGATGATGATTTCGATCCCTCCAGAGATGATGATGATGATTATCATGATCCCACCAGTGATGATGATGACGATTAATTTAGTGATGATGATGATGACGATCCCTCCATGGGATGACGATGGTGATCCCACTAGTGACGATGACGATCCCACTAGTGATGATGATGATCCCACCAGTGGATGATGATGATTCCACTAGTGACGATGACGATGATGATCCCACCAGTGATGATGATGACGATCCCTCCATGGGATGATGATGATCCCACTAATGATGATGACGACGATGATCCCACTAATGATGATGACGACGATGATCCCACCAGTAGATGATGATGACGATCCCTCCAGTGATGATGATGACGATCCCTCCATGGGATGATGATGATCTCACTAGTGATGATCCCAACAGTAGATGATGAGGATGATTGCACCAGGGAAGATTCCTTTTTGAGTAAACCTTATAACGAATAAATAAACCAACACCAGCAGAAACCAGTCCTTTGGACTCCTGCAATTCTGGAGATCCCTGACCCGTTCGTCCAACAATCACCATTTGGCAAAGTCCTTCAGCTCCTTATGTTTGACTGTTTCTTTCCCAATATGTCAACTAGTGATGAGTAACCTTTTTAATTACCTTGTGTTAAGTGCAAAGCGGCGTACGACCCGGCCTGGAATATTAGATGCGTGTTTCTGGAGGCCACCTACTTTATCATATTCTCATTAGATTTTGTATAACATTCTGTTAAAAGTCACACCTTTCACATTTATGAAAAATTCAGAGTAGAGTAATTACTGTTCTGCTGCAACGTCGCTTACTGTTGTTCGGCGCCGCGCGCCCGAACCTGATGTTGGAATCCCGAAAAATATCCCAAAACCTTAAAGACAAATGTGTTCGTCAGTCTTTCGGGTTGAGCTGAAGGAAACTGTGTCTGAGGTTATTCCTGAATGGAATAGACTGAATACCTGAATCATCAGCCAGTGCAGAATAATCCTGTTTAACTTTACTTTTCCAGTCAACTTATTAAATTGGCATCGTAAAAAAAACACAAGGGCCTGGTTAGACTTCAACAACTCGCCCCTTAGGATCGGGGGAGAGTTTCTGTTGAAGGAGTTGAACTGTCTTGGTTGCTCACCTGTGGTCATGAGTAACAGAAGCAATGAGGTCAAGGCATCCAGCGGTTAAAATGAGCTTCCCTCGTAGGGGGGGCCGGTCTCCACCTCAGAGATAAAGTACGGAGCTCAGACAGAGTCAAGTCTCTGCTCCGTCACGTCAAATGGTGCAAAGCGAGGTGGTTTAGGTCAGACGCCTCCCTTTGGAGGTTTTTCAGGCACATCCAACTGGGAGGAGACCCCCGGGGTGGACCCAGAACTCACTGGAGGGGCTATATAGACCACCCAGGATGAGTTGGAGAATGTTACCAACCCCGCTTCTGGCAATAATGGCTTGAAAGCAATTTGCCTAAATATCACCTATGTCAAAATAAATATATACTATAGGCATCGCAGTGTTGTTCGTTTTAAATTTGACTTCTCTTCGTAAAGCCGGCTGCGCGTCTTCATTACTTGGGGATTGCTGGGCACAAGTAACGACCACCCCCTCCTCGCACGGTGAAACCGTTGACACATTTTCTCTCCTGCTTCGTCACTTCAGTCCTGCGCTCCTTGCACGCATTTAAATCCGTAGCTCACAGCCAACAGACCGACAGGATGTTACGCTGAGAAATGTATGAATTTTAACGAGCTCCAATGCTGGAAATTCATGTCAATTTACTTTCAAGGTGTTTTTGAATATTTCACCGTTGTTAGGCGTATCTTGTTTGTTTGGTTTCATTTACAGGATGGGGGATGCGGCGGAGAACCACCAGGTCGTGTTGTAATACATTTATATAGTAATTGCTTGATTTATTATCGTACAGTGTTCTTAATTAGCAGCCAGGACATGATTTAATTCACCTCTCTGTGAACTGAACCTTGTAATCCTTGTTAGTTTAACAGTTTTCAAATCTGTGATGAGGTAATAGAGAAATGGGAAAAGGTCCGGCCCACCATTTTTGAGTGGTCACACCGACATGAGCCCCTATAATTTATGTGCTGAGGAGGAAAACAAACTTTTCACTGCTTTCGTCTTACTTGTCCTTGTCTGAATAATGGAATGTCCTGTGATCGACTCAATGATAGATCATCCATCATTAGTGTTGATTCAGACTAGCTGATATTTGTATCTTCTACTAGGAGGTCATAGCGCCATAAATTCTCGTGTCTTCGTCAGAAAACTGGTATCAGGACAAGTTTGACCTCCATCATCTTTTCATGTCACGTCATGTGATGCTGATGAGTAGGAGGAGTCAATCACGGCTACGGAAGCTGAGATGAGGAAAGTGGAAAAAGGGATTGTTGAACTCTTCCTGGATGTCCTTCAATAAAGATGATATCCCTCAGGTTCTCTTTGATCACTCGCCACCATGTTTGTGTTCACCCTGACATCCTATGGGTCAACTTCAGAACAGATTCTAGCCAGCTAATAATCGGGTTTCTAGTTATATCCCCGAAAAGTGGGGTTGGTTCTTTATTTCTGACACTAGGGGGAGCTTTATCTGCAAAATTGTCAGCCCATAAATTCTCAACCGTTGATCCGATTTAGTCCAAGCCTGGTGCATTTGATTCAACAGGAGGAGATCTATCTTGTTGACATTGTTATCTACTCTAACAGTTCACATGTTACTCACTAGGGGGAGCGTTTTATGAAAAGCACAGTATTTTGGATATAATTTCCTATCCATTGGTCTAATTCAGTCCAAATTTGGCGTATATGAATCGACTCAAGGAGATCGATCTTGTAAATATTTATTTGATTCTTGTAGTTCATATTTTACCCACTAGGAGGGAGCTTTTTTTATGAAAAACACTGTTTTACGGATATTAATCAAAAAATGCTTTTATTGTTTGTACAACGAAGGGGATTGGGGACTTTATGTGGATATACCCTTGCTGCCGGGGAGAGCGGCGTAGGTCTAGTTTTTGTAGTTTTTTTAAAGCTCCTTGTAGTGGATAAAGGTGGAGAGCCAAATTAAATGTATTATTATTATTATTATTAAATCCCCAAAAATATCAAATGTTTGGGCCTTTTCGAATATCTGAGTTGCAATCCAACTGCGCCAAATAGAGAGTCGTCCTGGTCCTTTCCCACAAAAAGCTGTGTCGAATAACACGAACCCAGTCGTATTTTTTTATCAAATTTGAGTAGTAATACTCAGTAACACTTTCTGTGGAATCGTCATCGTCCTGCATGTTTTTACTGCAACATATAGATATTATAGCCTTTTATCTCAAATTAAATGAAGCCAAGATAGAAATATTGGAATATTGACGCTGAAAATGAACCATTTTACGTCTTACCTGCCCATAAAAATCGAGGTTATGCAAGTTGATTTGGGGAATGCGCTTGAAGCGAGGTTAACCTTAAAATGGCCATTTGGTCAAACGGGTTTTAAGATATGTGTTAAAAGGTGAATTCCAGTAACAAAATCTCAGGTTGAACTTCAAGTGTGCATGAGGGATTGGAAGCTGACGTCTTTGGGTACCGCATGTTGAAAGACACGATGGTTGTATTCCAGGAAGCTGCCAATGACACTCAACTGATCCGGAGTGTAAACAACTCCTGGCTGCAAAGAGAGCAAAAGGTGTCATGTATTTTTAATGATCCACACATTGGTGTCAGAAAGGATGCCTGGAGAGAGCCGGGAAGCTGTTTGCTCATTTTTACAGTTTCACCTGCTAATCTTACATCTCCGCCTTCCTTACCTCCTACCCATGCTTCAGAGAGGATTGACATTATTTTCTTTCTTTTTTGGATTAAATTTTCATTCCCATCTGTGCTGAAGCGATAAGGGGAAGAAAAAAAAAGCATATAGTATGTAAAATATTTATCCTTTTATTTTTCCTTCTAGCTGTTCTCTAGCAGGATTTGGTTGGTGAGGCATATAGTTTTTTTTTGTTTTTTTTTATAACAATAACAACCTGAGTCATGCCGGATTTCCTTTTCAGTATCTTCTAAGAAAACATATTCAAGAGGATCATTCCAATTAGTCATCAAACGTTTTACTTTCTCGTCGAAAAGATTTGGTGTCAGGGATATGAAATCGGCGAAATGAAGTACTAAAAATCAAAAAGTTGAACGCGACAGAATGCAACTGTCTTTACTGGCAGTAATTCAACAGAGTCTGCTAAGAATCATATTTCTTATTTTCATTCTATAGATTTCAGGCGGTGCATTTGACTCCATCCTTTCTGAAGGACTGAGCCTTCCTCACCTGTAACCACTTCACCTGTTTTTCTCTCAAATGTAAATTCTGTCCTGTATATTTGAATTCCAATCAGAGAAGAGAGAGAATGAATGAAAGAGATGAATGATTTATGACGACAGCAGATGTGTGATAATGGGTGTATTAGAAAGTCTTTGGCGCTCAGGGACTTCGGCGAGATTGTGATGGAAGGGTCTCTAGCCGGAGCAGCAGCACGGAATATAGAACTTTTTGATAGATCTCCATTCATCGTAGTCCTGTGTCAAAGGTCGTCGTTAGTTTTTAATGTTGTTTAGTCCTCGTTATTCTGTTTTTATTATCATTTTTTACTCTACTAAATGTCCGGTATTTTAATCTTAGTCAGATTAATCTGATCATAAAGACAAAGTTGAGTGAGTCCACCAGAGTCTCCTCTGGTTTCACCCCAACCCGGAATACTTCATCGTGATTTTCCGTTCTTTCAAAAGAAGCTCCACCCCCGGATGGAGTAAGATGGGTCATGGGGTGGAGCCAACCCCACCTCAGCAATACAGCTCAATACATACTAGCATGTCGATTTTGGTCGCAGTTTACATTCAATCCCGTCAGCATTGCCCCATCATCATCATCATCTTGTCTCAGTAATGGCAAAAACAGTTTCGTCTCATTGCGGTTTTAAACTGCAACCTTTTGTGATTTAGCGCCGCTTAAAGCTATTGTGCTGTGATTCCAATATAATAAACACATAACTGAGTGATGAGAGGAACATGTGGTGAGCTAGAATCTCAGATGGTCTAACTAGACAGCTACAAACGGACATCTGTCTCTTCATATGTTTTGACGACATCTCGCAAGGAATGTTTTTTTTCTCTTCTTTCTCAGGTGCTAATTATTTCAAGCGGCTCATCACAACAATTCTAGAATGTGGGATACTGACATTCTGAATAAAGACACTGATGTTGGGCAGCCAATGCATTCTGCTCTGCTGAATGTAATATTTGTTTCTCTTTTATGGTTTTCTAACACATTTTCTTCACCAAAAGTGGATAAAAATTAATAAAAAATCTTTAGTTTTTTTGTTGCTGAGTCCTTTTGAAACAGTGCTAGCTCCTCGCTGGTTACCTTTCCTTTTAATTCATTCCATGAATTGGAAGTCAGCCATCTCAAGGACGTTCAACGTTGTTCGGCGGCAGTTTGGCAATGCTCCTGAAATCTCACTCACCGAAGCAGACTGAGCTGAGATTGCCGCAGAGATTTTTAATCAATTTTCTAGAGTTGACAAAGTAAGTATTCAGAAACTAACAGCATACAGAGATGGTGTGAAGTGGATTTGAACCCGAAAAACATCTTCAACGTTAGCAAGAGTGCAACTCACTGCCATGAACAAATGTATATATTAAAAAAATCCAAAATGCCGATGAATTGCCATTTGTAATTGTATTGTACGGCAACAGATCTTGAATGTAAGGTTCAATTATATCCTTCAGCCCATAATTCAAGGTAGAACTACTTATATGGTAAGCAATCAGTTACCTGACCCCTTCGCTCTGCCACAGTGTCCTTGGAAAAGATAATTAACCCTAAATCCTCTTAATGGCGTAGCTCTCTGTGAGTGAGGGAGGGTGAATGATTACCAAACCTGATGAGCGGGGGACACCTGACACCCACCTCTCACCAGTGTGATAGTGGTGGGCTTTGAATGTCGGGCAGATTACAAAAATGCACCATTTCAGGATTTACTCTCTTGCAAAAATGATCACTTGTGATGAGATCTCTGGGAACTTTTAAAACAAACTAACCTTTCGGCGTCGGAATTTATATGTCGAGATTGTAACAGAGGGCAATTTGAAAAATATCTTCTTCGGCAACAGTAAGGGCTTTGTGTACAATGTACTGCATGTCTATATGGGCTGTGTACATCACACAATATTAACAATTACTAATCCAACTAGGCATCTGCGTTTCCCTTCTAAAGCAGGGGTATATCCCCCAAAAACTGAAGATATGTCCCAAAAAAAGGGTTTTTCATTAGAAGACTCCACCTATGAGCAAAATATGAGCAAGTAGATTAAAATACGATAGTTAGTAAATAAATATACAGCTGTGTGTCATATGCACCAAATTTAGACTAAATCAGACGAACGTTTGAGATTATGGCCTGGAAAAGCTCCCCTTAATGCCGGAATAAGAAAACCATCTTTCTCAAAAGGAAACCAGTTCTTCCTCACACTAAGGTCTATGTGTGTTTAAAATCTGAATATGATCAATTAAACGATTTTTTTAGTTATGGTGTTAACGTGAAAGATTCGATGACGATTCTGATTTTTTTTTTTTGTAATATTTTGTGGCATTTTCACAAAATACCCCACATGGGGTAAAATAAAGGTGTTACGTTTATTTTAAAGTTGCACGGTGGGAAGAGTTCAAACTGCGGTGAGTGTTATTTATAACTGTGGACATTTGCCAGCATAGAATCTATGTGCATGGGCGGAGAAATTAATTTGCTGCTGCCATATGAAAAGAAAAGCCTATTTTGATTCCGCCTTGTCATCGTAAATTGATCCTACAGCAGCTCACAGACACTGAAATCCATTACTCTTAGAATCCTTTACTCCAGTGTATTGATCACACACACACACACACACACACACACGGGTGTTTTCCATCTTCTCTCCACATCACCGAACCACAAATACCCCAAGGATGCCACTGACGATCGTGCCGCCACTGAAGTGTAAGTGACTGATGCTCCAACAAAACACGCTCTAACAGCCTAAATGGAGCTGAGAGTCTTTTTAGCTGCAAAGTGTGGAGCTCCCCTTACATCGTCACAATTCTAAACCCTAACATTGGAAAAATAGGAAACCGAAAGTTCAGTAATCCCACATGATAAAGTGGTATTTTGCTCAGTTTATTGAGAGTATACGTTCCATTCAGCGGTGTGATTTCCCCGCCTGTGCTGTTGATGTCTCAGTGGGATCCAGCGATTGTGATACTCTGTTTGTCTCATTGTCACCATCACTTCTGAATATCACCAGAAAAGTGTGAGGGTAGATCCACAAAAGAAACCCGATGCTCCAGAGCGGCTTTTGTTACCAGGATTATTGAAAGATTGTTCGAGCAGATTGATATTCCATGGTCATGTCCTGCGACAGAGTCTTACCGTGCGTCGAAACTCCATCCTTTTATAATGGGATGGAGAATTGCAATTACAATTCTATTATGGGATATGCACACTGATCAGCCATAACATTAAAACCACCCGCCTTATATTGTGTAGGTGCCCCCCATTTGCATGATGCACTGTGTGCTGACACCTTTCTATCAGAACTAGCATCTTCTTCTTCATCATCAGATCGGTGCTACAGCTTCTCTGTAGGTTTGGACAACATGGGCCAACATTTATTAGCGCCCTTTATACTGTCACCTGTTCACACGTTTGTCTTCCTGAGACCACTTTGCTAGGTACTAACCATTGCAGACCAGGAAGGCCATACAAGACCTGCAGTTCTTGTCTAAGTCATCTTACACATCAAAATTTGGTTATAATGTTATGGCTCATACTGTGCATTTAAGTAATTTAAATCTATTTCTGTATATAAAAATAGCACATTAATTTAGCCCAGGGCCCATCCAATCCACTGTCTTATGGTGATGTTTCAGATTTAAAGGAACATTTCATTTATTTTTTTTACCCAGGTTTGTATATATTTAGTGTCAGAAAAGATTCCAGCCGGTAACAGGGCAACAACAAACAGCTCTTGACACTATTCAAGTCTAGTCCTTGAATTTGTGGTTCGGTAGTCGACAGTCTAATCCACAATAGGCTGAGATAGAGTCTGAAGACGAGCACGGTCAAAAGCCAGGTAGACATGACTGGCACAAAAGAAAATGTTAGACGAGGCTCAGGTGAAGAGAATCAGGGTGAAGTGCCAATCACAAGGACATTGGAATGTTGGTAATAAGCCCAAATAAACGACTTTGGATTCCCAGGCCATTTCCTTTTTATTCTCCCGGTGACATATTCCATATCACCTTATTCTACTGCAAGATTTCTTTGCAAGGTTGTACGTCTTTGTTCTACATCTCAGACGGTCTCTGGTTCAATCCAAAACCCCTGAAGCTCACATGTTGAACGGTCCTCGGGTTGTATTCTGTTTGAGGACTATCTGAATATTATCTGACCACCCCGTATCCTGTGACAAATGCCGACAAATGCAGAGAGGTCACCTCTGCTGGGTTTTCAGCAGAATGTCACTCCGTCATTGCTCTGGTCTGCAGAACTCGTATTTCCCATTTCAGTTTGTAATGACAGGTGACCATAACATATAACTGAGTTTGCAGCTCACATTTATTATACGGTTTTATTGTCTTGCAGTGATGTCCATTGTAGATGTCGCCCAACAACTCCATCATAGTTGAAAAAGCCTCGTCTGCATCAAAGCTGATGGACGATGGCTGCTGTTATTTTTTTTTAGCAAATCTTACATCAAACTTTCACTGCATCCCCGAAAAGTCAGTGTAATTATGGAGTTGTCATCAGTGGCAGCACACTTAACTAACTCAAAAACTATTTCATGGATCAATTTCTAGCTTTCTCTGCAAATGATTTCGGAACCATAATTTCTCAAACGTTGGTCCAATTTTGTCCAAATTGGATCAACCCACTCTTTCTTATTACTATTTATTGGTGCTGGACCGGCTCTTTTTGGAAAGCAACTTGAGACATTTGTTGTCAATTGGAGCTATATGTAATAAAACTAGATTTGGGTTCAATATGAATAAATTCAAGGAGATCCATCTTGTGTAGCACATGTTATCCTTTAATTCTTCATATTTCTCTCATTAAGTGGGGCTTTTTCCCCAAAACACTGTCTTTTTTCAGACATAACACAACTAATTTGAGGAGCGTGAAATTGCTTGTACGACGAAGGGGATTTGGGAACTTTTCGGGGATATACCGTTGCTGTCGGGGAGAACAGCGTAGGTCTAGTTTTGTCATCGGAGGTGATTGTTGAATTTTGGACAGACTTTCTACTGGGGGCTTTTCTTCTCAAACGATGATCGTGATGATGATGGTGGTGGATATGTGCCTCAACATCTGACTTTTTGATATCTGTAGCATGTTTCTGTTGGCTGTACGGCCTCACCTGATACTATTTGATTTTCCATTGGTATTAGCCTAGTTGCCTCTGCTACCTGTGGATGAATGGATGAACGCTGGCTTGTGCTGTAAGGTTTAGTGCCGTCCATTGAACTTTTGGTTACATATTTTCGCGTCTTACCTTCACAAGCACAGTTTGGAAATGGGATTAAGCGACTCCCTGTATGACGAAGGAGCCGGCTTGTTTACAGGTCCGGTGCGGCGCGGTGTGTTCTGGTTGTTGTAGGTTTAATTTGAGTTGAAGGGGCTACCACGGCCATTTTTTTCCCCTTCCATTTCTTTCATTGAGAACTAACAGGGAGCCTCTCCTGCAGCTGTGAAAGCTTTGTAGAATTTAGAGTCTGCAGCCTGCAACACAACACCAGCTGCTATGACTGATTAGCTCTGTGGTTGAAGGGTTGTTAATCAGTGTGATGACTTTCCACCAGACAGACAGGGAAAGAAATCACTCAGAAAGTTACAGCGATATATATACTGTAGTCCCAACGGAGTGAACGGAAATGCAAAGAGAACGTGGCGTTTGAATTAATTTTTGCGATCAAACCAGCAAATAAATCAAAGAGGGATATAAGTTTGAGGCATTTCTTGATTCTAAGAGTACTTCAGTTCATCGTAAAATTACCTTTGAGCCACTTTTTCAAGACCGTATTTCTAACGCTCTTCTAAATTCTCTTCTCAGGTGTGCACAGGGGGACGTCACACACACAGCATGGCTAAACCGCTCAAGTATACTATATACCGGAGAAGATAAATGGTCCGTGGATCCCAGGGTGAGTCTGGTGACCCTTAATCAAGAGGAGTTTACCATCAAGATTGAAGATGTGGACATGACAGATGAAGGCCAGTATGTGTGCGCCGTCCAGACAAGCAGTCGACCGAGAACCACCTCAGTGCACCTCCTCGTCCAAGGTAACACCCACAGAGCCACCACCACCACTATTACCACTGTCGAAGTTACTACCACCGCACACATCCGCTAAATAAAACCATTAATGCCATTTATGAGAATTTATTTGTGTGAAAATATCATATTTTTTCCAACTTAATTGTATTATAAACCTTAAAGTCTTCATTATGTTTTTACTGTTGAGTACTGATTCACGTAAATCAATCTTTTAAAATTTTGTCACCTGAGAACACATCTGACATATTACATAATAACATTTATGGCTACCTTTTAATGGAATTAAAGTATCCCTGGTAAAACATGCAGTAAAAATGAAACATACAATACAAACACAACACTGTTCGCCAGTGTGGATGCAAGGGTCCCTCTAGGCTAATGTTAGCATGAAAGCTAGCACTGCAATCGCTCATTGAGAGCTGAACCATCCATGAATCACTAGACTTTAATTGAGGTTGTGTCAACTTCATAATTTATTTAACTGGCGGGATAAGTTGGCGTTGGAGGTGACCAGATCTTTTGAGTTTCCCGACATTCAGACTCACTCTCACATTCTGGGTCCTCCAACTTTCCCCAAGCGGGCCAAACTCTTACATAATAGGTGGATCGGAGAGACTTTGAGCGTGAATGGTTGTCAGAGTCTACACAGGTCAACTCCTCCAGGGTGTACCTCAGATCTTGCCCCGGTTAGACTGCATTGCCCCCTCTGGCCTCTCTGAACAGGATAAGCACTGATGTATGATGAATGAATGAATGCTAGTTTGTACGCTTGAACAAAAAAAGAATGTCGGAAACCCGGCGAACAGGACACAATTCAAAAAGTTGCTGCAGGTAGATCCAGATAGGCATGCGTTCATGGAAGTCGGACTCTAGATGATAGGGAAAATGAATAGAAGAATATTTTTTTCCCGGTCTCAGAGGTTGTGTTACACAGTAAAAAATCAGTCATGTAGTTTAACCATCTGATCTGCATAATCTGCCAAGAGCCCCTTGATGACACTGTCTGTCATGCACAAACGCTGTGACTTGGTAGGACTGGTCTAAAAACAACCAATCCAGCACCCTGCAGGTCTGTGGGAGGACCCAGTATGTATCATACCTAATTCATGATGGACTTCATCACATGAGAGAAAGCATAGTTGCTTTCCACAGCAAACCTTACACTGTTTGCTTGTTTTGGCTTTGTATCGTTCACATTTGTAAACACATAACCAATCCCATTTTTCAATCAAAACAGAAATCGGAGCGATGGCCTGATTTTATTCCCTTTCACCGAGGCGTGAAATGTGTTGCCATGAGGGTTCAGTCGTCTGCGTCTTTACAAAGTGAATACTCCTGAATGCATTATGTAAAACATACAGGGATTTTTTTTTTTTGTCGGTCCTAATTACTGGAAAACTGTAAAGGATGTGACTTCCTGTTCTGTCGGTAAATAATGTAACATAGAGGCATAAAGTATAGAAAGATTAGAATAAATATGTGCATAAATTCCATTCCAAAGGACATAAAACAGTATGCAACCCTGTAGAAGTCAGAACAAACAAAAAAAGAAAGGAGGAACAAAAGGAAAAAACAGACATTTGATTTTGTCATATTTAAGTATATAGCTGCTAGAGGAACATCTCCTGACAGTGTGGGTATCACCGTCCTGATCCGCCCTCATTGTAACGAGATGCAGTGCTCCCCTAGTTGTCATTAGTTTGATTGGTTGGAAAAACTTTTAAAAATATTGAAATGAGATAGTTCAACTCTGTAATATTTCAGTAAGAGAAGGCAGAAAATGAAGAAAGATGTGACAATTAGTCTATTAGAAAGTCTATTTAGATCGAAGGGTCTCAGCCCTGAGCAGCAGCACAAAATATCACCCCTTTGTAATCTGGATACTGGCGGTGGTGGCGGATGACTCTGCTGAGGCTGATAAACGATGAGGCTGATGGATCTGCGAGGACTAGGTTGAGATGGGGAGGTGGAGGGCGCGTGAACCAGCAGCATGAAGGAAGTAGATGAATGTTGAGAGAATCATATAATTGATGGTGAGAGGATGAACCTGCAGGTGTGACACGGTGATATGACGGATGAGGCGACCTGAATGAAGTCAGCTGATAACAGCTGACGCCCCAGACCGTGAAGCGTCTGAAAGGTGAGGACAACAGAGGGGAATGAGGATTAACTGTGGGCTGAGTGTTCAGGAGGATAGTCTTTCTGATGAAACTCTGGATAGACCTCTGTCATATATATAATATGCTAGATATGATATTTAGCGTTTAATAGATGGCATACTCAAAATGATCCTTAAAAGTTGTATGTGATGTGAGAAAGGCTTGATTTCAAATGTTGATGTTTTTAACGGTAGAGGGTGTTCCTAGTTCACCGTGTTGGATCGTGTTATAACACCAGCTAACACCAGATGTGTCGGCTAGAATTTTGAGTTGAGAAGCGATAGGGGGCGCGAGGGAAGTCTACTGAGCTGCATACACATAGCATTATGGGATGCAGCTCAGTATACCACCAATTTTTGTACGTGGATGATCCGCGCGTGACGTACAGCAGCTCACGAGATCGAGTAAACACCTTTAATGGAGACCGCAGGGAAGAAACGAAAGGTTAGCTCATTTTCTAGAAAAATCTAAACAGTGCGTCGTTATTATCATTATACACCCGCAAGTATATACAGGCATCAGCCATAACATTATAACCACTAACGGGTGAAGTCAGAGTAGCTTTCATTGTCTCGTCGCAAGGGTTCTTGTTAGTGGGCGGAGTGTATTAGGCAATAATTGAAAGTTGAGTCCTGCAGATTGTCCACTCCTGAAAGCTCCCACAGTGGGTACGTCACCACACCAACATCTGGATCAAGGAGCAATGAAATAAGATCATAGTATCATGGCACCACCATGAGAAGGTCCGATCCATGGAGGCACTTCACCGTGAAATTTACTGGACTTAAAGAATCTGCTGCTAATCGTTTTGGTGTAAGATATGTCAGACCTTCAAAGGTCTGGTGGAATCCATGCCTCGAGGAGTCAGAGGTTTTAGTGCCAAAGAAATGGATCCATGCAATACGTGATAGGTAGTTGTAATGTTATGAGGGATCAGTGTATACGTCACTATACAGACACTTAATTTACAGATCACAATTTGCTTCATGATAAAAGCGATGACACAATTCAAAAAAACGGCCTATAAAATAGGAGAAATAAAATGTAATAAAAGTTTTAGCGGCTTATTAAGTGACTCCGTATTGAATAACCGATAAAGCCGCGTCAGAGGATCTTAGGGAGCTGCTGGTGATGAAGAGCTGCATTACTTCTGATCATGCCGAGCTCGGAAAATGATCATAACAATCTTAAATTGGATTCTGAACTTAATGGGGAGCCTGTGTAATGTGTCACGAGAGACGTTTTCAAAAGACCAGCTCTAATGCTTTTGCTGGACGTTTCCAGAATGACCCAGTGATGTTTTGCCAAAGCAAGTGGAGAGGAAATTACAATAGTATAGAAGGATGAAATGAAAGGAGGAATAATCAGTATGTGTGTACTAGGGAAAATAAAGTGGTCTCATGTAAGGTTTCTGATGTTAACGTATGCGCCTGCTGCCTTGTGATACCAAATATTGACTTTTTTTCCCGAGTTATATCTAAGAACGACATTCTTTTCGCTCGTACTCAACCGTGTGACTGAAATCCAGATACGTTATCCAGATGAGAAAGCCTGGATAAAGTAAACAGATACATAAAATCCGTTCTTGTTTCTGTGTTTACGCCTGGTCATACTCTGTGCCATTATTTTTGTTTTGTTTTTTCAATCGGATTAGCGTTAATATGGTTAGAATAAATTCTGGAAAGATGGCGGGAGTTTGATGTCAGATTTTATAATAACTTAATATTTTATTGTGTACACAAAGCTGTTCCTCATAGCATGTTACTGAAAAAACTGTTCCCATTAAGACCGCAATAAATCAGAGAAAAACAAAAACAACACGCTTTCTATGTCCGTCTTTCTTTCATTCTGGCATATTGGCTTCTAAAAATGCTGTTTAAATCATTTTCTATCTGAAAATGTCATTTTCCGTTTTTTTCTACATGCAGGAAATACATACTGTCCTAAATCCAATCCAAAATCTTTAATATTAGTGTATAGATGGGTTTGTGTGTGTGTGTGTGTGTTTTAGCTAATGCTGAACAAAATGGTAAAATGCATCTAAATCAGTGTATATCATATTTGACACACAGTAAACAAAAAAAAATACATTTAATATTTAGTAAATGGATTTGGTAAATGACTTTTTTTCATATTTTTTGTAATTTAATGATAATTCTCTCTGAAAAGCCCCCCCCAAATCCCCTGCATTGTACAAGCAACCCTCCTGATTGATTAAAAAAACTCCTAGTGTGTAACATATGTTAATCTATTAGAATATAATATGATATATACAAGATAAATCACCTCCAGTCGATTCATATGCACCAGATTTAGACTAAATCAGAATAACAGTTACTTTAGATATAACAGAGTTTGGTCTGAAAAAGTATTTTTCCTAAAAAAAATGCTCCCCTAGTGAGTAAAGTATGAACTCTTAAAATATAATACATTAAGATCTCCTTGAGTTTATTCATATGCACTGAAAATTTGACTAAATCTGATGAATGGTTGAGGAATTATGAATACTTATAGATACAAAGCCCCCCCCCTTGTGTTGGAAATATGCAACCAGCTATTTCAAAAATCGATCCAGTTCTTCCTTGCACTAAGATCTATGCAGGTAAAAAATTAGAAAAATGATCCATTTAATATTTTTTGAGTTATCGTGCTAACATGATCAATCTGTGGCGATGAGGATTCCATAATATGTCAAAATAATTTCATTCATGCATTATAGAAAAATGTAATATGACAAAAAATATATATGCTGATAGTAACTTAGTTTTACTAAAGCTGGTCATTTTTAAAAAAAAATTTTTATTAAAAATATATAGTTATACTCATATCTTATTCTATTATAATATGTATGTTATGATATTTTGGGGCCCAGAATCCCACATGAACATTGGTTAAAATGTTATGATTGTGTAACAAATACAGTATTTTGGCCTAATAGGTTAATAATGTCTATCTGTCATTGATTTACTCCGAAATCCATTTAAATTTAAATAGTTTTAAATGCTTTGAACGGCAAGTAGGTATTCATTAAATGAGTTTGTTTCTGAGAGGCCTCATAATAAAGCATGAAAAATGATGAATACCCTTAAAAAGATTCAGAAAATGTATATAAACTATTAATGTTTGAGTTGTTAAAGCTGAGAAACTGCTTAAAAAAACAACGTTAAAAAGAAATTGCAATATTTTTGATTTGGAAATTTTCACTTTTCCCTGACTTTTCAAAGCAGAATCAAATTGTTACAACGGACAGGATAAGTGCTTAGCATTGAGGTGATATTTGAGGCTTGAAGTCGTCAGCCTGAGTGATTTGACCAGAACAGTTCTCCAATCAAGAGCTCCATCTGAAAATGAAATTTTCCTTTAACTGTCCCATCTTTTTCATCTGCTGCCAACGTTTAAACTGTTGACGTAACGTCTGTAGGATCACCAGAGAGTGCAGTTAAACAAAGATAAATTTTGTTTTAATGGAAGCATTTTTACTGCTAGTAATCAAAAAAGAATGTCCGAGCACAACCGTAGTGTCAACGTTATGTTGTTAACGTCAGGAGAGATGACACAGATTTTTACACCGACATAAAATCAAGAAGAAAAAAAACCCTCATGTGACTGAGGCGAAGTAGAGGGGCTAGATTTTAGAATTCTGTTGCCTCCTATTTGTGGGGCTACATCAATCAGTGCCTGTTGTCCTTCACAGCTGGTTTGGGCTGCAGGAGAAGTTTCTTCTTCAGTTTATAAAACACCTGCAGACATTTGCAGCAGCAGGACTTGAATGATTTAAGAGGCGGCGCTGAAAGTGTGCGGCGCCCTAACACAACGCCATCCGCTGTGTTTGCCTTTATGAAATCACTTGTAGATACAACCGCATATATTTACACAAATCTGTACACATCAGATATGATCAATTACTTTGCACTCTTTGCAAATTTATGACCGTTGCTTTCATTATATGCCCGAAAAAAGTCGGCAATGTTATAGAAACATCGCTGCCGCCGCCTCAGATCCTTCGTTTTAACGCGATAACTCGAAATCAAATTTCAAATTTTTATAAACTCATAGACTTAAATGTGAGGAAGAAGTGGATTGATTTTGGGAATGGTCAGTTTTATATTTCCAACACTAGGGGGAGATTTATCTCTAAAAGTCAACCATTGGTCGGATTTAGTCCAAATTTGGTTCATTTGAATAGAATCTGTTTTCTGTATATCATATTTGACTCACTAGGCAAGTTTTTTGTTACGTCAAACATGTTTGTCACATTATTTTAACTTAAGGAGTTCAATCAGGGGGGTTGCCTGTACAAAGCAGGGGACCACAGCATAGGCTAAGTAGACTTCTGGGATTTGTATTCAGATTTGTAGCATCTATTGTGACCCGGGAATTGACCAGATGTCATTTTATGTGCTGCCGTCAGGCCAAACTGAAATGGTTTCCTGATTAAAACGTCGACATGCATCAGTCTGTGAGGAGCCGTCAAAATATTTTATGTCTCTTTTTTTAAAAATAAGAATGAGATGTAATTTCAGGAAAAATGTATATATTCCAGAATGACACAAACATCCAGGTTTTTCAAAATAGGGGGATGGAGTTTTACTCTATTCCTTATAAAAAGCGTAGCCAGTGAACAAAAATGACCCATTAAACCCACGATCGACACGTTTTAATCACGCTCCCAAAAAACAACAGCGATGTCTAGGTGTATTCAAGGGTCACGATTTTTTCACACATGTGAACAATGAAATTCAGGTGCATTACCCAGAATAAAGAAATGTACGTATGAAAAAAGAAATCCTCCCAAATACACATTACACAGTCTAACAAACTCACATACAGGACAAAAAGAGACGGACAGCATTCATAGAACAAAAATAAGAAACCTTGTAGTGATGTAATAGAATAGACTAAAAAATACTTTATAAGCGTCACAGCAGCTCCAACATTTATAAAGTAACAGCAGAAAAAAAGCAAGATACACACTTACACACTACAAAGAAATATTACACACATAAATGTGTGTATATACTACATATATTCACAGACATACATATACACAAGTGTACACATATATAAATAGACATACAAATAAATAAAGATGAATGTTTAAATATGGAGAAGAGTCCAATCTCTAATACCAAATATAAATTCTAAGTTATCCAGACTTATGTAGATTTTTGGATGCGGTAGATTGGTTGAGGGGGCCGAGGGGGGCGGAGCTTTCAGGGCCGAGTTCAGCGCGGTGATTTGATGAGCTTTAGGGTAAAATCTGTTCATGAACACCTGCTTTGATGGACAGACGGAGGGCAGACGAGTGAAACAGGTGATGAGCTGAGTTCTTTAGATCTATAGTGCTCTTCAGCCAGCGATTATGCTGCTCTTACGTGAACCTCAGCAGGAAGTGTGATTGGCGTCTCCTGCTTTTAGATATGAACGGCGTGCACCCAAGACCTCTCACTCGTTTCGCTCTCTGCCCATGGATTTTTTTTAAGCTTGAAAAAACTGAACCGGCGATCTGATGGTCTGAGGGTCTAACTATGGTCTCCCTTTTGAGAAAAGGACCCTCAGAGAAGATGATGTGCTGGGTTTTGTTGTCATGGCAACGTTAACCCTTAAGCTGCCTTAAGATGCACGAATGATCCCTCACCACATTTAGCAAGAATGAAATCTTCCATAATTCCCTTTCTCAACTTGATATTTGATGATTTTTACTAGAGTGACCCAGAAGCTGTTACAAAGAATACAAAGATTGGCTTTTCCGGGTATTTTTTATTCCTTGTTGAAAAAAAAAAAGGCAACATAAAAAAAAAAGAGGAAAGAAATAAAAAATACATAGCCCATATATGTATATCATTTTTTTTTAAATAAATGTATTACAATAAACTTATACTGGGATTTTGTTCACAATGACAATAATAGAATATTCATAAACTACTATTACATGCATCCTTTTCAAATTATAAACCCACATAGACCTCAGAGCGAGGAAGAACTGGACTGATTTCGGGAAAGGTTGTTCTCAGACACCTGATTTTTCTGTCTGAGAACTGGTGGTCCAATTTAGTCCATATTTAGTGCATATGAATCGACTCATGCAGATTTATCTTCTATTTATAGTATTTTGCTCTAATAATTTATATTTATCTCACTATAGGGTGAGTTTTTTTATTCCAAAAAAATGCTGTTTTCCTGCCCTGACTTCTCAAGCGTTGGTCTGATTCACTCTAAATTTGATGCACATGAATATATCAAACGCTATTCTGACATTTTATATTTGAATCCCTAAGGGGAACCTTTTTTTCAGTCATATCTTCAGGTACCATATTTAAGAAAAAATACATCTTATTTATTTACCGATATATCTGAACCGTGGCTTTTGTCACATAACGGGAGACGCTTTTTCTTAAGTCTCGCCACATGCTGTTTCTTTTTTCTCATTTTTTTTGCCAAAGAGCCTGTTTTTACCCGCTGATAACGCCATGTCACGATCAGGGGACTACAGGTGCTTTTCATATTCTGAGCTCTGCTTTGTTCAGAGGCGGTGAGTCTGCGCCGTCTGTAATGACCAATGATCTTTTCAGCAGCCAACCAACCGGTTTTGTTTGAATAAGACGCGCTCAAAAACAACTTTTGTGCACATTTCCTTTATTCTATTATGCCCCTCAGGGGAGGTATTTAAAATAAAAAGAAGGTTGGCAGCAATGTCGTACCTTTTTTTTTTTTTTTTTTTTACATACAACAATAATAATGACCTCTACATTTGCCGAGAACACATTCATCTCGTACTTCTGTATTTGTGTGCTGCTTTGTTTAAATTCAGTTTTTCTGCACCCCTGGATAGAGAAGGTTATTCACACAATGTATTTCTCTCTTTTGGTTTCTTTCCATGCAAAACAGATTGGTGGCATATTATTAAATTACTTCACTTTGAGGTTTTTAGCAAAGGCGGGCGATTTGTTTGACCACTTGGACAAGACCGTTCACGGATGCTTCCGGAAGGTTAGCTTCTCATTCGGACGAATAATTACGTCATTAACTCGTAAAATGCTTTTAACTCTCACAAACGGACCCCGTGAATTCTGTTTCGTACGATGCAACGTGAAGATACCGCATCATATTTTGGGTACGTGCAGACTTGTCAGTAAACCTGCAGCAACATATTATGGATGTCTAAAAAGTTGATATCTGTCATCTTCCCACACTCCAATGCGATAAATAAGTTAAGAGTGAAAACTTGAATATTATCTGATTCACTGTTGCCATGGTGACGGCAAAACCAGGAGGAAAGTTACTTCACCGAGGAAGCAAGACTTCAACATAGAATGAGTGAGGGGGGGGCAATATGTGTTGCTGCAGCCGCACTTTCCCCCAACAGCACAGGGAATAGAAGTTTTTGCCACCTGTCTGAAGCCCATCTTCCAATCCTCCAGACCTGCAGCAGGTGAGTAGATAGAAAAGCTCTCCAGGATATTCTTTCATACGTTTTCTTTCATGACAGCCCACACAGAAGGCCTGTTTATCAAAAATACTCTACAGTATGGGCCTTCATAAAATAGTTCTCGCCAGAGGGAGGATGATGCCAGTCCGATGCTTCATCCAATACAGCGGATATCCGCCGGCAACGACTCAGAACGCCATGAAAACTCAGGTTATATCTGTGAAGCTCCAGATGTTGACTTATAGTCACGACGGAGTGATTTTTTCATCAACCGTGCCGCCGTGAAGCAAATAAAGAAAAATGAAATGTTTAGGATCCGACCTCATCGCTGCCCGCCGATACAGTTGCGCTACGGTGCAGGAAAAAAAAATTGTCTATCTTTGTCCAATCAGGATTCGGGATCTGCCAGGATCAAAACTGACATATAGATAAATATATGAATGAATGAATGCATGCAGAAATGAATTTTAAGAGCTTCGCACAGCTCATAAAATCAAGTGCACTACCTCTTTGGATGCCCTTTTTTATCCCAGAACCCCTCGGTCCCTCTGATCACAACGAACAGCAAACTGGGGGCTTCAGTCTATAGCCAGTTATCATCGTGTAACATGAAACCACTTCCAGTAATGAAAAGCTCGCTAAAAGACCTATTATCTATTAACTCGAATTGGCCATTAGAAGTGAAAACCATCTTCTCTGAATCTTACAATTTTGCTCATCTACAATTAGCGATTACAAATCCCTCCATAAGTGCAACATCCCGCCGTAGATCTAGATGATAAATAGCTGAGAATGATTTGTGCTCGCTCTGTCCTGACTCTAAACGTAGCTACTTCCACCTGTTTTGGTATGAATCCACTCTCCACCCCCTTTGGAAGTAAATCCCTTCAATGCTCACAGTAATTGTGGACAAACCTCTCCAGCAACTCTCTCCAGCTCATCCTAGGGAGTCCCTAAGGCGTTCCCATGCCAGATAAGATATATAGTCCCTCGGGGGCTCCTCCGAGTTGGACGTGCCTGATAAACCTCCTCAGGGAGACGTCCTGGAGGCGCCCTGATCAGATACCTGAACCACCTCAAGCGGCTCCTTTCGATGTGGAGAAGCAACGACTCGGCTCAAGACCTCTGAGCTCCTTACCTTGTGTCTAAGGCTGAGTCCAGCCCCCCCTACGAATGAAGCTCATTTCAGCTGTTTGTATCCTCGACCTCATTCTTTCAGTCTCTACCCAGAGCTCATGAGTTACATAACAGAAAAATGTCTTTTTTAAATTCATGTTTTTATTGTATACCTTGAAATCAATGAAAACATTTCAATTAAGTACTTCTTGCCGGAGGGAGGATGATGTCAGTCTGCAGATTTCAGCCGGCATCGACTCAGAACGCCGTGAAATCTCATATCACACATGTGAACCTCCAGATTGTTGATTGGTGACCTTTTCAAAAATAGTACCAGCATGAAGAAAATCACGGCAACTATTATCTTAAGCATAGTTCGGTCCGACAACTCACTCATGAAGTGTTTATTAACATTTTAAAGCAAAGTTTGAGTTTGGTGTCTTGGCGCCGACCTCCTCGCTCACTGCAGATGAACCCCTGGCCATCCTTGTAAAAAAATAAAAATAAAAAACAGTAATGTTGTTGAACTTGATGAATAAATATGGCGATGCCGACATTAGAGGAAAATCTATGTCAAAACTACCCACATACACAGAACCTGAACAACAAAGGAAAAAAGCTTATAATTAAAGTTTGTCTTCCCGATTAAATGGTAGAATCTAGAGTTCCAACTAATTCTAACATAATTACATTTTCTTAAGTAATAAAACTAATAAAAATATTTTTTTTTTAAATAAAACAAGTCAATTGTAAAATATGCCACTATTATATTTTTCCAGGTTGTGCTCCACCTCCAACCATTGTTAATACAACCGGAGCAATCAGGAAACATTTTATAAATTCAGGATTTATAAAGAGAATTATTTGTAGTATCCCTTTAAAAAAAATATATATATTGATTTAATTTGAAAGAGATGGTATTATATTTAAAATTAACTATAAATAAAATGTTGATGCCTCTCAATATTTAACGTTAATAATATCACTGTATATTCAGTGATTTTGAAAGAAGGTCTAAATATCCAGTATAATTAAATGTTATCACAGCTCTGTATCCAGATATACCTTAAAGTATTTATTTTTCTCTCGCCCCATCCTTCCGGAAAATGTCATTTCTTGAGATATCCTCTACACAAACGCGGACAAAGAAACACAAACGGGCGATCACATGACCCCTGCCCCACAGCGACTGAGGGTCATGACCTCTGTGATGTATGTTATGGCTGTTGCAGCCTCCGGGGTCTTTACAGAGGGATGATTGTGTGCATTCAGAATAGTTTGTTGCTCCCCACAAGCATCGATCCCTGCAGGTCAAGAGATCCGTGTGTACTTGTATGATCTCACATAATCACCACCCTGCATACTATGGAAAAGGCATTAGCAGGAATGCTTTCTGTCGTTTTCCAAGCGGTATAAATATATATATAAAATCTGAAATCCTTGTCAACCTTATTATCTCAACCAGATACTCACGAGCGGTAGATTGTTGGATCTGAGTTGTTCTCTGCTGAACATGATAATTAAATCCTGTTCTGAATCATATCCTGAAGAAGGAACTATCTGACTCTGCACAATGTAGGCATATGTGCTAATTTACCACATTCTGTTTATTACACTGTATTACAGTATCCAAACCTCCACATTTTGGATACTTCAATATTTTGAGTAAATTGAATATAACATTCATAACTATTAAATTTTAGTGTATAATAAGGCTGGCTGGCTGGCTGGCTAAAAAACAGACCATTATATCTTGAGCGGGTGTCCGCCATGTTGTGCTGCCATATTGGTATGGTAGCCTGATATGGAAAAACTTAACTTTAGCTCTAAAGAGGACTTTTTGATATTTTTTCAGGTTAAAGTCACAGAAAGACGATGAAAAAATAACTCGCCTCTAAAAACCAACAAAGGAGAAGATGATAAAAGTCGTTTTGACAAAAGGAGCATCATACTGGCACAAGATGAAGCAACGGAGCCTGAAACCTCACTGTCAAGGAAATACAAAGAACCCTCTTGTGAAACCGTTGAGCGTTTCACTGATTTGTCTGCCCAGGAAATTCAATTCAGGGTAATTTTTTCTCTCTCGCAGTATGAGCACTGCCACCTAGTGCCCACCCGGGAAGAGTGGGCGGACTCCACCATTCCCCTCTCAATGGTTTCACGAGTCAGGTCGTTATGCTTTCCCTTCTTTGATAGCATTTTACATACTCCATACTCTATTTGTCAAAATTTGGAGTCCTTCCAGTATTCGTGTTTCCTACCACGATGCTAAACAAACAATAAAATTGGTTATTTTACATACTAAGCTTTGACTTTCAAGTAAAGTCAAATAGTAAATAAAATTTCTCAAGGAATCTCAATTTACTGGATACCTGTCGGTCTTTGCAGGCAGTGAATATCATTTTGATACATGAAGGCCACAGTAGGTTATGGAAGGTAGGGGGTGAGCTGATGTGCTAAACAGTTTGCAATCTGGAAGATGGGGCTTGAACCTGCCGTTTAAGAGAACAGCTTGAGATACTTAAAAGTTAAGAGGCATGGATGGATAAGAGAGGGAATAACTTCACAAACCTCCGCTGAAATAAAAGCTGAAACCATCCGTCATTAAAGGATGGTCATCAGTCGGGCTCTGCAGATGCCTCCAGACAGAAATAGCGATGCTGCTCATGCAGGCGTCTTAAACGTTGACTCGACCCTCGTTCTGATTGAGCTTTTTCTGCCGTTTCAAATCAGCGGATTTGTGACACCATCTTAAAACCAACAGCTCTGATTGCATGGTCATTGTGAGGAAGATGGCTTGACAAAAGCAATTCCTCAGAGCGTGACCTTCGGATTAGCCTGAACGTGTCTGCATCAAATGAACGGAACAATATTACTTTTTTAAATGATAATCGAATCCTTTATTAATCACATTTCATCAAGTGCAGTACAACATAGTCAAATTATTTCCCTACATTTGACCCATGCCTGAGGCAGCACCATTAAACGGAGTACGGAGAACTCTCGAAACATCGGAAAGATAATTACAGATTTGAACTTGCTGAATCAATACCTTATCATAGAAATGTCAAAACAGAAGCAGCAGCTCTTTTGTTTTGTCGTGAGCTAGACGACGAGCTCAACTATCCCATTTTGATCAATGGGAGCTGTCCTCTCACCGCAACCAGTAGCGTCGGCCAAGTGAGCAGGGACCGTCTGCACAGAGCAAGACGGGGGTAGAAACCCAAATGTATCAAAATTCTAAAAAAGGATATATTTTCACTAAAACATCGAGCGCAGTCCACTGATATGAGAAATTAATTTTATTGTGGCTTCACTGAATTTCAGTAAAGTCATTTTTCGTACTGTCTCTTCTCCATCTTACTCTTTGTAGACGGTCCCTGCTGACTCAGACGACAGTTGCATTTGCTATTGATGAAATGAGATTATAGTTTGTTAAATACTTTAATGATATGTCTTCTGACGTCTCGCTAAAAGGTTATCGATCCAGCGAGTGTCACGATCTGTGAATTTAACTGAAGTCCTGTAACATTCTCTCTCTGTAGATGAACAGAGCTGATCTGAAGGCCAGGACTAATGCATGCAGACACAAAGCAACGCAAAAGAAAAGTAGAATCCGATGGATTGATCTATAATAGAGGCTCTATGCTACATACAAGCAGTTATGAGATCACGATCTTTGATTAATTTAACCCTTTAATGTCCTCACTAAGAAAATATAACTATGGGAAAAAATGTATTTGCACATTTCATATCTTCGGGGCATTTATTAATTTGATATCTTAGACATCCTTTACTATAAAATGGCTGATTGTTTGGTCGAGCATGATTTCAAACTGTAAAAAAAGCAAGTTGGAAAATAGTCAATCTTAATAAGAGTAGCTCCGCCTTTTAGTAAAGCATGTTTCATAAGAACTATTAGATTACTGTTGTTTGAATCAAGTTACATAATTCTGTTTTTTTAGTCCTCACATGCTTCAAAAAAAAGTGGCCCCTTGGACCTGTGGTGTCCCACAAGGATCCCCCCTTGGCCCCTTACTCTTTAGCATAAACGTGCTGCTACTGGGTCATATTATGAACAAGTCCAACCAAACATTTAAACAGGACATTAAAGGTTTAACGTGACAAATAATAGTAACCAAACTTTTGTTTTCTCCTTATAATGTCTCATCTCATCTTATGGAATCAATCTTTTCTCATCTCGAAATAATAGCATCAGATTAAAAAAAAAAAAAAAACAAGGCTTCCAAACCTTTGCATTATTCAAGAAATAAAGCTACTTTTTTTTATAGCACCACTCCAAACAATGGTTACAAAGTCCTTTACAAGGAGTCAGAAGACCAAAGGGTTTGGTAAAAAATAAGAAAATACAAGGAATGAAGAAGCCAGGAAGAAAGAAAAATCATTAAAAAAAACAACGGCAAGCACAAAGGTGTCGGAACACATGAGAGAAAATGTTTTTAACACACCGACATCACATTCCCTGTGATATGAATATTCTGGATGGGTTAAACGTGATATAGATGCTTGAATGACATCTTACGCAGAACTACTTAATATTCTTTAGATTCAAACGTGATGAGAACTGAGTGTTGTTTTCATTTTGACTCGATCACACTTTCAGGGAACACATTATGATTAAACGCAGGATTCCACTTCATTCACACCGCATCATTAATTAAGACGATCCCCTCAATCAAGAATCCAAAGCGAATCCCACGGCTTCACAAGCTGCGTTGAACAAACTGAAGATCAAACTTTTGTTTTCATTCCCAAAAACAGAGCCTTGGCCTCTCGCACCACAGCTGAAGAGGAAGCGGCGCTGAAACGCTCGCCGTGCGCTTTTGTCGTTTCTGAAGGGTAAACGGGGACCAAGCTGACATCCAATAAATTACGATCATTGAGATTTTGTCTTACAAACACCGTCTGAGTGAATCAAGCTAAAGCGCCGGTTGACACTCCTTTCATACGCTTTTAAGCGATGATTGTCAAATGTCAAAAGAGAGATGTCTGCTCGTTACTTTGAAATGGAAATGACGAGAAGATTCTTGGACGGATCTGTCAGGAGTAATAAAAAGGAAAGGTAAAAGACGGCATGTTTATTCGTCTTCTGAGGCGGAGTTATCAGACATTCACAGACAGGTTGATGGTTTTTTTTACACCCCGCAGTAGTAGTAAGTACATGCGGTACACAGGTCTGTGGTGTATTAGTATGTACTCGTGTGGTATAAAACCTCCAAGATGGCAGAAAGCTGATGTTTTTTTACGCAGCTCATTATCCGTGTTTAAGTGAGTTTAGAAACCTGAACATCAATTGGATGCAATATTTGAAAAAGCCCATCAATGAACTCATGATTCTTCTTGATTCCATACCATCCACACGTCTCCAAGCGAGACGAAGGTGTTTCAGCCTGAACCGAACGTTTCTTCGTTTCTTAAAACGAAGAAAGATGATGATGTGAAGGAAAATAATAAAGAAATGGATTCGGATAAACAGTTTGACCGAAAGCCGCACCTCCTCAGAAATGGTACCTGTAATGGTACGAATCGTATATCAATAGAATTCATACAGAAAATGTTTTTTTTTTATATTGAATATAATATAAATTCATAAAAACGAGAGAATAACGTTACCATTTTGTTAGAAAAAAGTTGTACTCAACAAATATAGTTAGAAAGTTGTAATAATAGAAAAATAATGTTTTAAAAGAAAATATAATAATAATAATACAAATATAAAAATATCTAATAATATATAAAAATTATTTAAATGACATATCTTTACAAGAATAAAGATATATTTCTCTCATAACTTTGCTAAATATGAAATTAATTAATCAAAATAATATGTATTATTTATATATAACGGCACATATACGATATTTTGTCGACTATATGCAAATTAGCCTCTGGTTTCGCCATCAAAGCATGTTTCATAAAACCCAATCATCATAGCATTCACAGAAATAACAAATAAACACATGTAGAAATTAATATGAATGACCAAGCATGTAATTTAATCAATGCAAAACTGCATCTTTTATGAGACTAAATCCACTTTTCAGTCTGTTTTAAACACATGAAACAAACCATGAAGTTTTGTTTCTCTCTGTTGGATTCAAAACTCCCGATCCAAAGCGATACGTAAGGTCACATCTGGACGAGGACGGAGTTTATAAAGAGACGACCTGCATGCATGACAGATCCTTTCAAAACTTCAGGCAGAATAACATTCCAGTGGGAAACACAAAACCAGGAACTCATGTCTAACCTGGAGCTTTCAGAGTCGTCTACCGTTACCAATAAACGAAAGAACAAACAACGATCCAAGGAAGAGGACGTTAAAAATGAGAAGAAGAGGTGAGATGTTTGATTGACGTATGGTTCGAGGAATGAATCGAAAACTTACGAGATAAAGTTGCCGAAACAATCTGACAATGATAATATTTCTATCAGAGAGAGAGCTCTTTTAGAAAGTCTCTGGCTCTCAGACTCTTCAGGTCAGATTGAAATCAAAAGGGTCCTACACTCAGCAGCAGCATGGACTTTCCTCTCTTTGGAGTCAGGATGCTGGTGGTGGCGGCGGCTGATGACTCTGCTGAAGATGATAAATGATGTGGCTGATTGATCGGTGACGACTAGGCAGAGATGTGAGGAGGTGGAGGATTAGATGGATGGACAGACAGTCATTTTTAAAGACGGCAGCTGATGTTGATGGGCGGAGCATATAGGTGTGACACAGAGATTGGAAGGATGGGGCTACCTGAATGAGTTCAACCGATGTGGGTTGATGCCACAGACCGTGAAGAAAGGAAGTGAGACTGAGCTTGTGTGAAAGGTGAGGATAATGGAGTGGAATGAGGAGTAACTGCGGCCTGAGTGTGCAAGAGAATAGTCTTTCTGTTTGAACTTTCCATAGATCTCCTATTTTGTGCAAACATAAATGATTTGTTGAAGACGATATACTTCTGAGCAAAGACTAACTTAGCCTGACAAAAGAAAAATCTATATTTGTTAAAAAAAAAAACGTGTCTCTTTGTTTGCTACCGTCAATAAACACAAACAATAATAGAGTCTGTGCTCATTTATCTCGTTTCTGTACACTCACCTGAACACTGGCTCTCTCTGTTCCCCCCTTGGGACCATTAACACGATAAGCAGTTACTGATAATGAATGAATGATTAATCATAATTAATGCATTATTTTGACAACTCTAATTATTGGCTGTGAGGGGGTAAGAGAGGTCGGAACAATTACAGCTTCAGAAACTCTGGCAGCAGTTTGAGTCTGATGCCCCCCAGGAAAATGCGATATGTCCACAAACCAGATGTAGAATTTTCCTTTTTATGATGACCCGGACCGAATCCCTGGCACCCGCTCCAAACAAATTCATCCTTTAAGGTGTTGGAACCTTTCCCAACTACAGCATTATAGCTTTTACTGATGAACCCAGCGCCACGGAGAAACACAGCCGAGAACATTCCTCAGTAAAGGCGGTGCTGGTGGTTGTATAGTAGTGGCACATTGTTTAATTGTTCGCTACCCCAAAAACCCAAATCCTGTTTAAAGTTGACATTGTTTGGTTCGTTGTGTAAGGCCGACGCTGCCTCTCCTCATTAAAAGAAAGAGGTTATATATGAATGCCATATATACCCTCATTTTTGATTTTTCAATAAAAATATCTGAAACAACAGATATTTAATACTCAACAAACAGTTCTCATGTAATATGTTAGTTATATATAGTTATTAGAGTTATTTAACTAAGGTTCTGGTTCATTTAGGTTCATTATACAAGCAAGAACCCTGATTGAACTCCTCAAATTCACTGTGATGATGTCCGAAAAATAGTGAGTTTCATCAAAAACGCCCCCCAGTGAGTAAAATATGAACTTTTATGGTAAAATAGGATGTAAACAGGATAAATCTCGAGTCTGATCCCAACGTGGTTCAAGTTTGACCATCGGTTAGGGAGTTATGTCCGAAAAATTGGGTTTCACGTAACACAGCTCTCGCTAGCAAGTAAAATAGGAACTGGTAGAGTAAAATATGAGGTACACCTGGTATACATATGCACAAAATATGGAACAAATCAGAAGAATGGTTGAGAAATGATCTTCTGAAAACTTCCTAGTTCCCCTTAGTAGTTATATTTGTAAGAAAAAAAAATTTCACACAAAAGCTCCCTTTAGTGAGTAAAATGGGATCTATTCGAGTAAAATATGATAAATACAAGCCAGATCTCCTCAAGTCGAGTCATATGCACCAAATTTGGCCTAAATCGGAGCAAGGTTTGTCCGAAAGTCAGCAACCCCTAGTGAGTAGAATATGAAGTAATAGAGTAAAATATGAAAAATATACAAGCTAGATCCCCTTGAGTTGATTCAAATGCACCAAATTTGGACTACATCCAACCAACGGCTAAAAAAACGTGGCTGAAAACGTTTGGAGATAAAGCTTCCTGCTATGTCAGAAATATGCAAGCGACTTTCGCAAAATCAATCCAGTTCTTCCTCACACTAAGGACTATGTGGATCTAAAATTTTAAAATGATCCATGTAATGAGTTTTGAGTCATCAAATTAGTAGTAATTGACGATGACTATTTCTACAATGTCCTCGCGTTTTCAGGGATAACTATTTTATTAGTTTTTGTTTAGACATGATTAGAGAGATTATCCTTCATGACTGACGCACAGCAGCAGATTCAACATATTTTCTAAGTATCTACCTTTTTTTTTTTTCTTTCATTATGGTTCTCTAATAGACAGCGAGGACGAGCCGTCGCATCAACGTCACATCATTCTCTTTAGATTCAATGCATTTCGCCATCGCTGGTGGAAACTGTGTGAAGCAGAATGTGGTCCATGCTCCACTGGGATCCACACAGTCAGCACTTAATGAGTAAAAAAATAACCAATCAATAACACCTCCCGCACACAGATGGCTCAGACTCAGTCCGGTAGCTGATATTCACCATGAGGACTGAAAGCGGCACATAAAACCTACCGGCGTGCGAAGCCGAGATGATGGTCGCGCATTTGAACAGTCCAACGTAAAACAGAGAGTGAGAGAAAACAGTCCTGAACACACAGAGAGAGAGAGCGAGAAAGAGAGAGAGACCTGAGGGAGCGCTCACTGTTAGAGCCACACAAATATCAATGACTCTGACAAAACACTCAGAGCAGCGGGAGTCAGAGAAGAAAAGAGGCATCCGTGGATAGAAATGACTGAGAATACTTTTAATTAGAACAAGATGGCTTTATTTCCGGGTCTCACCCCTGAGCACGCAATGGGACTAGCAGAATTATTAAATGGAATATCTGTTACGTTAACTTGATTACAGCCAAACTCTCGTCATTATTTCCCCTCTATTACTGGGTGTCACGTTGAAATGCAGCTGGGAGTTTGAACATTCAACATTTTCATCATGTGGAAAACCTTAATGCTTTCAGCCTAAAAGCCACATGCAGAACAAACAACTATAAAACTATTGCGGACTATCGAGTCTTGTTTTTTGCAGCAGACTGGGCTGATTTTATTATATATTAACTCCTGCAGCAAAAGGTTGAGTTGATGCACCTTTAACACTGCTACCTACTTAACTGGAATACATACTACAATTTCTTTTTCCATGTTGTCATAAGAATGTGGAAAATGTTAGTACTTAAAAGTTAAACTAATAGCAAATTAGTATTTCCTTTTTCCAAATATGTATGAATACACAAAACAGAATAAGTATTTTGGTTACACACTTCAACATGCTCATTAATAAATTTCTCCAAAATTGTCTCGTAATCCAATGGACATTGAACATCTGTATTTGGTTTAGCTCCTGGGATGTGGTTGATGACTTTCTCCAGCCATGCGAGGTGAGATCGCGTGAAGGGTGGTGTTTGCTTGTGTTTGTAACGAAACAAATAATCAATGTTTTTGAACAGATCTGGTAGGAAACTTTATGGAAAGGTTAGCCCTTAGAGAATAAAATGTGTGATTAGATTCTGAGGCTTATCTTGAAGAATTTCTTTTGTTTCATAAATCCTGCTATGACAATGATGCCTCTCATATACCACCATGGTTGACGCCATGACCCACAATCGTTCGGAGGCAGAGTTGTGCGGGTCATGGTGTAACAATGAAAGGATTCATATCATATAATATCTGGTGGAGGTATGCAACTCCAACCCCCATCCCCTCATCCCCAGTCACTTGATTTGGAAACAAAGAAAGCAAACATCGATTACTTGGTTTTGAGCTGAAATGCCAAGCAGAGTTGAGCAGCGGTGGAAATGTTGAAAGAGCACAAGTACAAATGTCTAAAGTTGAGTGAGAAACGTTCTTGTTCATCTCTGTGGATAATTGCAAACCCAGAAAAGAGCCACTGCATGTTCAGGAATAAGTCGCATAAAATAATGTTGTATTATGGTAGTACAAAACCATACCTGCTCTTCAGAACGCCTGAGAAGTTCTCATTAAAATCCAACATATTAAGATAGGATGTTTGTGTATATATATATATATATATGTATATATGTGTATATATATATATAGCTCTGATGAGATAGACTACTGGAGTACACGTTAAGAACAAATCTTACGTGGATGACATCAAAAGACTGCAGATGAACACTTACGCCTTTTAACAAAAAAATATATATTTTATTCACTTACTAGAACACCTATAATCAAATGAGGACAGATCAGCAAAACAAGTGAAAACATAAAAGGATAGGTTATGTTTGGATAGGGTAGAGTGAAAATTCTACCTGCTTATATCCATAACAGAGTGATATTATGGACTCATCCTCCCTGTTAACACCATAAAAGACTATTTCTTTTTCAAATTTAATACCAACATAGACCTCAATGCGAGGTGGAACTGGATCGATTTTGGGTTGGAAAAGTTGGTTGTATATTTCTGGTACTGGGGCGAGCTTAATCTTCAAATGTGTTGGGACCACAATTTCCGTTACCTAAAAGTCGGTCAAATTAGTCCAAATTTAGTGCATATGAATCGACTCGAGGAGATTTATCTTGTATCGTTCATATTTTACCCAATGCAGGGAACTTTTTTACGGACAGAACTTCACAGTTAATTTGGGTATTTCAATCAGTGGGTTTGCTTATACAACGCAGGGGATTTGGGAATTTTTTCGGGGATACTACCTTGCTGTCGCAGACAACAGCGCAGCGTAGGCCTTGTTTATTTAAGTCATAAACAGACATCAAAATCAAAATGGTACGTTTATTAATTCTTTATTCATTCATTTTGGGCTGGTCCTAAAAATGATCTAATCCATTATCCGACCTGATCCAAGACTCAAAAATCATTATCCAAACTATGAGTTTTCTGACCCACTCTAGTTCTGTAGAATGACCCTGAACAGCTACAGTCATAACTACCTGATACTCATCTTCAGTCACCTGGGTCAAGGTTTCAGACTCCTGACACGTTATCAACAACGAAAGGAAGAAAAAAAACAGAATTGATGCGGAGCCGAAAAGATGGTGACTTGTCGCTGCAACTACTCGTTACGTCTGAGAAACAGCAGATTCTTTATCCGCCATAAACAGTGTTTTTTGTCAACTCCATGTCCTCCACTCCTTTACTTCCCTTCACCGTCCAGTAAATCTCTCCATTTATCGTTTCCGTTCGCAGTACCTCCAAAAATCATCAACCTGTCCAGAGATATCGTGGTGAACGAAGGTGCCAACATCACCCTGATGTGCCAGGCCAGCGGCAAACCCGAGCCCTCCATCGGCTGGAAACTCATCTCCCCCTCAGGTAATTCTTCTGTGCTTCAGCCGCGGCTCCACTTTCCTGCCGTAGTTACACTTTCCAATTAAATAAATCAAATTTCCTGTTCCTCGTTCTTTATTCCCTCTCTCTCTCTGCTTCTGTCTTTTCCCATCATTCCTCTGTGTTTATTGGTCCATCTGTGACTTTGCTTGACCCCTGGTGGATTTCTCGCTTCGCTTATTACCCATCATTACCTGTTTCCAGAACATGATTACAATTTAATTGCTGGCAGGAAAATAAACTGACCCTGTGGTTATTGGACTAATTCATTAGGATAATAGGATTGTTGTAAATGTTGTGGTGGGACTTTGAATGACAGGATTAATGCGGGGAACATTAACTCAGTGGAGGTTTACGCTTACACAAGGATGTCGTGGCGGTCATGACCAAAATCGAGTTGGTGCGTTGTAAAGGCAATTATTTCAGAATTTGTCGTTTAATACAGATGGAGCCCGAATGCTATTTGTGTATATTTCTGAGTCCTTGTTTCACATAATAAGCCAAGATGCTAGAATTCATAATGAATTACATGTACAATCCAGAGCTTTGGTGCTTTCATATGGACTGCCCTTTGTATTAAAGCGGGCTTATTGGAATTACAATATTAATATGAGACAAGTGTGACTGAACTGTGTGTAAGGAGAAAAGCCGGATGGAGAGCATCGATTGGCTCTTTTTGCCTACATGCGACATGTTCACATTATAAGGCAGTCTGTAGACGAAAGTTCTTTCACTAGTGTTGTCTGAATGCTTTTATCTTTTAAGATGTTTCGCTTTTGGGCCCCATTTAAACAAGCAATAGTTGATGGTCTGAAGTTCATGTTGCAAGTTCATCGACGGGATACTCAAAAACAGTTTGCTAGTTATATACGAAATTTGTTCAAACGAGGTAAAGTAAAACATAATGGTTCAGCCATTGTATTTTAATATCTTCAATATTCATTTGTGTATTTTGGGTAGAACATTAATCAATCCAATCAGAGTTTGATTCATGTTATCTGACAGACCGTCGATTTTCCACATGGGCCCCAAATAGCTGCCCTCAAATAATTTCACTGTGATAAACTCTCCACAACCAGTCACATTTACTCAGACTACCAAGAAAGCAAAAATGCCATAAAATGTAAGTAGCACAATCAGGATTTAACAGGGTTTCCTCACAGACGCCAGCCAAGCTGCTGGGCATAAACATATGTGCCCAAGGGCACACTGGCACCACCAGTGTGCCTAGCTGTGCCAGCGTGCATTTGGGCCTTTGGTCAACTAAATCTGGACGTCGTTCACAGCCCAACAGCAGAAAACACAAAGAGCCAGCATTAATCAAAAGCTATTTAAAATCCATAAAAATCCATTAGACTCACCAAAGCTGTTTATCATTTGAAGACAACATCTACGCTCCTTCTTTAAAAATAGCTTAATGAAACCATCCGGCAGGACACTGATGCCTCTAAGGTCCATTAGAACAGTGGTTCACAATTCTTTCTCTAGGGACCCACATTTTTTAAATGGTAAACCGTCGTGACCCGCATCACAGTAGTCCAAGGACCTAAGGATTGTTGCATAAATGAACATCCCCGACCATTTTTAATGCATTCAGCATCATCCTATTGTCTTAAGGTAAAGATATAAAGCAGCTTTGACAAAATAATAGGTTATAAATGGAAATTACAACTGCCTTGTTTGCTTATTGAAAATATAATCTGTATATGTTAATACGGTTATTTAGGTGGGGTGAGGTATCTCATTCTTTAAATCTCCTCTGATCAAAATATAAACGTTTTAAATAGGCTGCTTTATAGATAAGGAATTTCATTTAGTCAGAGTTACAATCACTCCTTTAAAGATTTTTCGCATTTTTACGTGAGAAATAAAAACGTTTAACTTTCACACATCAATGAAATAATCCCATTTCTCTCTAATCAATTAAAAGGAAAGAATATTGTCAGTGGTGGCCTTTCATACTAGAAAACAATGCGGTCTCTCTAAGAACGTGTGTGTGTGTGAGTGTTTGTGTGTGTGAGTGTTTGTGTGAGTGTGTGTGTGTGTGTGAATGGTCTCCGATGACAAAAGTATAAAGCGGTTAACTCGAAGCAAGAAACTTCAGCCCAGGAGAAGGAAAAAAATCCCCCCCTGTTTCCCGACCACAGTCTAGAACCAGAACAGGAAAAGGCTAACACTTGCTAACGTGATAAAGTCTTCTATTTAGTGTTGCGTTCCGATCTGATGTATCGGCTAAAGCATTCAGTCTCTCCCAGGGAGCCTCTGAGCAGCGCACCGCCTGCCAGGCCTTCAAATGTCACGTTGTGTTTGGCTGAACTCCTTTTGTGGCGAAGCCTGAAATGCTGACTTGAACTGCAGATATAATACAAGTAAAATCATAACTTTTTTATTTGGCGGCCCAATTAAAATCTCATACGAGACCGAGACTTTGGGATCCACTGCATAAGAAGATCCTTTTTCCACGAACATGGAGGCCAGTGCTGACAGCCCGGTCCTATTTCTACCATAATTTTGTTGGAGTAAATAATTTTCTGCGCACGTAATACTAACGTAGAGCTAGGTAAGTTGGAATACCCTAACCCTTTTAACAGTAGAGGAATTCACTTGAATTTCTGAATGCCCCAGCGTAGATTCTTTTTCTTTTACCGGAGTCAGCCAGTAGAGAAGGACTATCTGACCCTGACGGCCCACCACTGTCTGAAAGACACTTGAACAGAGACCCCGATGTATTCATCCGGCTGAGAGGATGACTCATTTCGGTGAAAATGAGATTGTAGTTGTTTGTCTGTAATACAGAATAAACTTGTTGTCATTTGTGTTTTGAGTATCTGTCCAACTTAACCAAAGTGAATAAGGTTAACACAGGGGCATTGAGTTCAGAGGTTGAGAGGGGGCTTCTTAAAGTGGCCGCAAAAAAATAAAAAATGTGTGTAAAAGTGAAAATAAAAGTGTAATCAGCAGCAAAGACTATGCAAATTCTTTGAGTGGCGTAATTACATAAAAAGTCGTATACGTATGATGGATATATGATGCAACACAAATGAGTCGCGTCATAGAAAGGGACCACAGTTCATCACCTCCAGACGTCAGTAAGATGTTGCTGCGGAAGCTTATTTGTTCTGAATCTGTGACTTCCACAACAGATTCAAACATTTGTACGGTTTCCAGGAGAGAGGGGCGTGTATCCGCGGGTTGCTGTTACTCATGCGAGTGACGCAAATAATCCAAGGTGACACTCAGAGTGGCACAAATTGAGCGAGCAGAGCGATTTGAAAATGTGGGTCCCGCTTTGTGTGAATGCATCATAAAGCACAGAAAAATAAATAAATAATAACAGGATGGGATGCGTCACGCTTGGAATCAGAAGTTTTAAACGGTAAAGCCTCTAAAGCGACAGTAAAATAATCAGCATGGATTCAGAGTAATTGTTTCCAATGGACTGTGATAGCAATCTATATGTCAGATGGCACTAGAGGGAAAGACAGAGGACCACCATAGTCATGAGAACATATTAACATGTAAGTTTTAGGGTATTTCCATAAGCTTGGTGGATGGTTAGTTGCACTCTGCGTGTTTTCCAGTATTTTGTTGTTCTTGTTTTGTATCGTTGGTGGTGGTGTTGTGCATCCCTGAAATATGGTTCTGCGTTTCTCCAATATTTGGAACAACCTCAAAGCAAAACAAATCACGATCAACCACATGACCTGGGAGGTCACTGTGGTCCTAACCGAGACGTAAAACATTTGATGGAGCATATAGAGCAGCTTGAGCAGCAAGTGTGTTTTTCTGCAGAAGGCTCCAGTCTGGTAAAGTCTCCCACATGGTCCAATAAATTATGTATGTTTAAATGTGGCTGGTTGTCATATCTAGGGACCACTGCAAAGCCCTTAAGGCGTTAATATGCTCCAACAGATGTTCCTGTCAGATAGTCACACATCTTCTCTTTATCGCTCTTCTTAACCGCATCTTCATCCGGATGAATTGGAACGCATCCAACAGTTTCCGTAACTTTACCAGATAAACATGCTCAATAAATTCAGTCAGCGAATGTTGTGTTGTGTTGAGAAAGTTTGGGATGATTTAGCCTGTATTGGTATTTCTGTAATTTCCCTATGTACAAATGGGGGAAGTTGGGGAAGCTAATTGGAAGGTGTGGCGAACTACCAAACATAAAAGGAAGCAGCATAAAAAATGAGTCTTCATGGCAAAGTTGTTTATTTCAAAAGAGTTATTTGTCTTTGTATTAATTACATTGATTTGATTTGAATAAACTGGATTGATTAAGGGGAAGGTTGATCGTATATATCTGGCACCATATCTGGAGCTTTATCTTTGAAAGTCTTCCGACCATAATTTCTCAACCATTGGTCCGATTTCGTTCAAATATGGTGGATATGAATCAACTCTTTTATATCTTGCACAAACTGTTCATATTTTACTCACTTATGTACATCCATCCGCCACCCATTCATGTCTGTATGGCGATGGCGTCACTCACGATCCTTCTCAGTTTTATTTATCTAAGCAGCAGAAAGGTCGCCTGTGCTTGACCTTCATTACTGCTCGTCGAAATGCTTCTTGTGTGGATGCTGCAGTGCTGCTTGTTGTAAAACAACTAAAGATTTTACTGGCAACTGATTCGGATAACAGTGATGACATCACCTCACTTCAAAAAATGTAGTTAAACTCAAGCCCAGAATTCACATGTACAGACACGGACACTGATCTTGAATATTACGTTCTGTGGGTGCAAACACCTCACGAGGCGGGAGAACAGGTTGAAAGTTCTGCTGAAATAAACTTACATACTGAAAAAGAAAGAACAACTGAGTCCAGTTGAGGATAAAAAATCCAAAATGTGAAAAAAAACAGATCAATTCAAAAAGCCTAAGGCAGAGACAGAATTTTTTTTTAAAAACAGAAGCGAAACTATAGAGAAGACTTACACCAGACACAAGTATAAGTTCTGAGGACACGGGAGACAGACGAGGGAAAATTAGGAACCAGTGAGAGCATTGAAAGAATCAAAGGTGAAGGGAAAAAGAACAAAGATAAGAAGTGAACCATATCACAGGAAGCTAAGGAAAATAAAATGGGAAATAATTATAAAAATAGAACCAGGGCAGTACCGCCTCTTCACGGGTCTTAGACCTCCCGTAAAAAATTTATAAATGAATAAATGCTGTCGTCTCTGACAGCAAGGGTGAATCAAATTGAATCAAAATTCCCCTTTTTGAAAACCTATAATTAAACGTGAAGTTAAGTCCAAAAACATTGTAAATCCTCATTAGATGCAAAAAAATATATAAGTATATTACTTATATAAGTACAATAAAATCAATCAATACAAGATAGATGTCCTCAAGTAGATTGATATGTAGACTTGGACCAATTCTGTCCATCGGTGATGAAATTATGTCCATTAAAAAAAAATGGACCCCCAGTGAGTAAATAATAATCTGTGAAAAACATGATGTATCCACCAGATCTCGACTTAATCAGACCAGCATTTAAGAAATTGTGGCCTGAAAACCTTTGGAGATATTCCCAAAATCTAACCAGTTCTTCCTTGCACTAAGTTCTCGGGGTATAAAATTTGAAAATGATCCATGAAATAGTTTTTGAGTTTATTTTGTTAACATGAAGAGTCTGCGGTGGGGGACATGTCGGCAGGGGTATGATGATTCCATAATGCATGGATATATGTCCCCCATTTATTATGTCCCCGATTTTTTGGGGACATAATAAATACAAAACACAGCCAGAAGTCTTTAAACCCAAGCTGGGTTGGTGGAGGAGGGTTGGAAGATTTTGAAACAATAGTCCAGGGAAAAGAGAGCAGGCTTCTCACACAAGCCTTAAATCAGGCTATGGTTAGACAGATTGCTCTGACAGTTGGGTTCAATTTCTACATCATAAACAATGTTGGTAACTTGGGTGACGCCAGACTCAAAACTGATGCTTGACCATCACTCATATTTTAGGACCATGGGTATTATGGGAGTTCTCCATGAAACATAAGATAACGGGAGATTGTCTTTGACCCAGTAACAAACCGTGATGTCAGGATTGACTCCAAATGAGGAGTAAGAGCAGGCTTGAGGAGTGTGAGAGGTTTATGCAGAGAAAAATAGATGTGAGCATTACAACTGAATGAACCATAGTCGTTTTTACCAACCTTCAAATATCTGTTTGATGATATTGTGACGGAGAAAATGACACCTGCGGAGATAGACTCTTCTGTCATTTCAGCTCTCAAAAACAACGCCTGATGCGGCAAAGATACAAATCAATAGCCTATGAAAGCAGCACAGGATGTGTCCCATCCGAACCCAATCATGAGCTTAATTGGACTAATGCACCTCTCCGGGCTTTACAGGAGGGAGAGGGGTTTTTCTCACTATTTTGTTATTTCCCCTTCTTAATTAGACAAATTGTGATTTAGTGCGAGAGACAGAGGAAAGGAAGGTGTGACAGAGTTGACAGCGTGAGTTTTCTCACTTTCCTCATAGTGCTTTCCTCCTCACAGGATGAAACCTCAGTAGTTGTACCTGGAATCTGTTTGGGAGGGGGTGGGGGGGTTACAGCCTCTTATGAGTCTATTATTGTCCTTCACTTCCATAACTCCTCCAGCTGTTCCTTCAAACCCCCCCCAGTGATTCTTATGCTCCCTGCTCCTAATGTCACCGTCAGCTGGGATTACCACATCTGTCACAGCTCTCCTTCTTCTTCTTTCGTTCATTGTCAGCTACCACTATGTGTGTTTGTTAGCCAGCAGCTGCTTGTCAGTCTGGAACTGGAGGTCCCGCCGGATTTTAGCTCTGTTCTCACTTTTAATGGTGCCTCCCATCTGGACTTGGGGACTTCCAATCCACACTCGGCACAGATGTTCCTGTTCACTATCCGAACCACTTGGTTCTGCCTTTCAGCTTGCCCAAGCTTACAGCTTGAACACCGTTAGTCAGTTTGTGTCAAATATTAGCCATAGTATTACGACCCCAGGTGAAGGTGAAGTGAGAGTAACATTGATACTCTTGATACCATGGCACCTTTAAGTGGGTGGGATTTATAAGGAAGCAAGTGAACTTTTTACACTGAACTTGATACATCGGCAGAAAAAATGGGCGAGCATTCCAATTTAGCAAGAGCTAAAATATGAGGGAGCAATAGCTGTCCAGGTGTAGATGTGCAATAGTGCAATTAGAGGAACACACATGGTGTGTAGTGAGTTGACCATTATCAGATACACATGGTGTAGTCAGGTAGTAGAGTTCTGGATTTTTGGTCACAACACAGATGAGAGGTGAAACGTTTTCGAGCTAAAACAGACGTCCAGTTGCCTTGGACTCAACCCAAATGGATAAGCCGGACCTGGATGAATGAGAATGTACACAGATATGTATATATACTTTCTAACGTCACGGCTTGTTGATGGAATACATAGTTTTGTCTATAATGGAGACACTCTATCTGGGTCGTAAGAGAAGATTTAGTTATACCAACCGTGGACTTTGACTTAGTAACAGAGGCACCCACGATAACGAGGCCACAGATTTGTATTAATGCGGAAACTTACCGAGAAACACAACGAAAAATTCCTTCAAACTGGTGAACTTAGGTATTTTGTTCCTAAGGCTAAATAATGCACATTGGAATCAAGGTTAGCTCATGTTTAAGGGCTAATGCAACGTAATTGGCTGAACATATTCCTGGTTCTGAACTGTGTGTTCAGAACCAGTTTAGTTTGTTTGGACTAAACTGGACCAAAGAGCTGTTTTGGCTCTAAAAGGGGCACCTACAAAATATTAAGAGGGTGGTTTTTATGTTATGACCGATTTCTATGTGTGCTGAACTGTCTAAGGGCCATTTTTGCACAGCCTGCACCTTTTGGCTCCTGTCCGCTGTGCTGAACTCAATCCTCTGGTTCTTATTCTACCATGATCAGAGCCTCTCTGCCGACTGTCAGGCTGAACCTTTCCAGTCACTGGTCTGATTTCTTCATGTCAGAGTTCTCTGTCTACTGATGCATCATCACACAGAGGGGCTACTTTTCCTTTTTCTGGCTCCTGAAGCCCGAGGCACTATCTTAGCAGTTTGTCCAGGGTTGCCATCTTTCTGATATATTCATGGCCTCTTTTCATTGATTGTAGAGCTTTTGATGTAACCCTCCATGGATTTTTAAGAGCTCATGGCATCCATCTCCTCTTGTGGCCGGCAAACTGTCATAGCTGGGTATTCGATGACGAGTAGGGATTAAATGTTGATGGTTTTGGGACATTGAGCTGGCTTCCATATAAGGGCCCACCACGTATTTAAGAAATTGAGTGTATAAATCTGGTTTCCTTGGCATCTCTGGCATTTTAACCCTTTTCCACGTTTTTTTTTTCCCACTAAACAAATGACTCTTTCATTATAAACATTTCATATAATAAACTGTGAAAGCTGCTGTGCATCTGTGCACATCAAAATAGATTTGAAAATTTGTTTGTGTGTGGCAACGCCTCCACAAAATAAAGTTTTCTGGAACACCGCGCAGATTGAGAATCTTTATGTAAAACAAGCAATTTTCCCGAGCGGCAGTTTTATTCAAAGGCATCCTTTATTCCCTGCTCCTCTCACCATCCTTCGTGATCAAAGTTTATGCAGTAGCTGCCGCCTTATGTTTATTTATCCGTTCAAAATGAATATCTGAGGGAGAATATAGAAACTGCTTGTGAAGATTTTGGTAGGCACCGACAAAACTTCAATTCAGCCTCGTCTTTTAGTCGAGTTGTGGCTTGAAAATGTGAATAAACTAGCTTAAGCTGGAGAAGCTGTCGTGTCGATTTTACTCACATGAGATGAAAAATTCAATTGTTTTTTTTGTCGTCTTCCTTTTCGTTGATGTTGTTTTTCTTCTTTGGAGTTTTGAATTCCGCACGTTTCAGTCTCGTCTCCACTGTTCGACTGAGGGCCTGTTAAGCAATCTTAATGAGAACACACACTCCACAGCTATCACTTACAGAGTACTGCACAAAGTGTCCCAATACTTGCTGCGGACCGAACTTCTGTTCTAGTATCTACCAGCTGCAGAACAGCTCTCCTGCAGCCTGGGGCCGTTCGGTGTGAGCCCAGCTTCTGCAAGAACTCCAGGGTATTAAAAAGACTGAATTGAATAAATAGAGATCCTCTGCACGTGTTTGTGTGTGCGTGTGTGTGTGTGTCTGCATAAAGATTGATGATTTCAGACTGAGGCCGAGGCTCCCACACAGCCGTGACCCAGCTCCCCCCCTTACCTTTGATAAATCGATGGCTTTAGGGGCTTGTGGCAGATCAAAAGTGATCCTCTGTATCTCCCCCTAGACCGCACAGGCTGACTGCAAAGTTTGTCAGCCCAGGCGGCCAGGCAATGCCCCGACGCGTTAAGGCAGTCCGAATGAACATGCACATGATTGAATTTTGGCCTGAGAGAAATGAAAGTTTTCCACATTTGCACAGCCTGGTTCCTCGGAAAGATTCATTTTAAAGTAGGAGTTGATGGAGTTTGTATTTGGTTCCTTTTTGACCCTTTTGATGGTGAAAGAAATAAAGTTTAATATCAGAGATCCCTAGCCCTAATCTTTAGATGAAAGTGTATTTATTTAAATTCTGCCCCCTGTGATAAGATCCCTCTAATATTAACTTATCTGTGGGTAAACGTGGAGCCCTGCTCCCGTTCCTTCAGTTTGTTCCAGCTGTTTTCATCCCTGCCGAGGTTGTGGGTTTTTATTTCCTGTTTTAGTTTGTCGTCTTCATATGTCATCTTTTCTTGTCACTTTCTGTCTTCCTGCTTGTCTTGTTTCCTGCGTCTGATCCAATAGTCATGCATTTCCCTGTCTTCCTGTTCTGTCTCTCGAGGCTTTGATCTGATTTTGGATTTTTTTTCTTTTTTTGTATCGTTGTTGGATCTCTTTCATCGGGATCATTACTTTTCTTTTGGCTTGATTTCATTTTACTCCCAGCAAAACCTAAGTTATATCTTGTATGGAATTATGTCAGCAGCTCCAGCAAGATCAGTACCTTTGGTCACCTTAGGTTCTTCTCACAGTATTTTAATGTTTTATGACAGCTTGTGGGTGGCTTATACGGAACTTATTGTTACAAGTAGATTAATCAAAGATGATCCATGGAACCTGGTGCAGTGGGTCCTCCTACCGTGGTCCAAAAAAATACAGTAAAGGTGATTTTGTGAATCTGAATTGCACATAGGTGTGAATATCAGTCTACCTGGTTGCCTGGGTTTCAGCTCTGTGATGAATCAATGACTTGTCTATTGGGTGGACCCTGCTCCTTGCTCATTGTCGGCTGGGACAGGCTCCTGAAGTTAAACGTGAAGTTATGTTCGAAAATAATAAGTGTTTTTTTGCAAAAGATGTTCCACCTAATGAGCGCAATATGAAGGAAATGCACGAAATCCGGAATAAATCGGACTAATGGTTAGTTATTTATGAAAAACACAGTTTTGTATAAGAAAAAAAGAAAAGGAGAAAGTTCCCCTAGTGAGTACAATATTCCCCCGATTCAATTAAAATGCACCAATTTGGGCTGAAATGGACCAAAGGTTATGAAGTTAACAAAAATCAGTGTTTTTCGTAAAGAAGAAAACTCCCCAGTGAGTAAAATATGAATTATTAGAGAAGTTTTAAATGGAACAGTTATGGTTCGAATGCTTTTGACCATGAAGCTCCTCCTTGTGTCGGATATATACCACCGACTTTTCCTAAAACCTGACCAGTTCTTTGTAGCACTAAAGTCTATGTGCACTGTAAAAAAAAAAAAGATTTGTTCACTGGTAACACTCAATTCAATTATGTACGATTGAGTCTAAACTTTAAGTTGGAAGTATCGAATTTTGAAAGTGATTTTAGAATTTCAAAAACTGGTATTTCATTTGGTACACTGCAGAAATTAAATCATTTCGGATTTGTGCACCAATAATTAACAAAATATGTTTTACTGTTCTGTATTATAGGTTTTTCTAAGGTAAAACTCTCTTGTGAAGAACAAATTTGAAGAATTTGTAAAGTTGGATTAAAAAAAAAAACAAACACTGTAAAAAGAAAATTATTGATGAACTCAAAAAAATGACCTCAAATAGTAACCTAAATTAAATAATGCATGTTTGAGTCCAACTATTAATCGAAGTTGAAAATACTTAATTTAATTGAAGTAATTGTTTGCGTTCATCAAACCGTCCTCTTTTTACAGTGTGGTTATAAGATTTTGAACATGATCCATGGAATGGTTTTGATTTTTGGCACTAATACAAAGGATCTGCTTACACACACATCATCGATTGCTTGTCTAATACGACACTCGACACAATCAAAAAATGAATAATTATTCATTTGTTGCGATTTGTTTCATGTACCAGCTTAATATCTTTTTTTTTACACATCAGCAGATCTTGCACGGTTGTGTTACTGAGGCATAAAAAAAAGGGCTGTGGCTCATAAAAAATACCGCTGTTATATCTGTAGTTGGCTGTGGGAGTAGAGAATCAGTCGTAATGTTTGCTCAAGCTCATATCTCCCATTGGAATGAATAGATCAGTAATTGTAAACTGACTGCCTTTGGGCCACATCCGTTCTGCCAAAGCTTTTCTCTTCCTGCTGGCAGAATAAACTTAACTTTAAAAAAAAAAACGTGTATGTGTAACGTTACCCCAAGTGGAGGAGGCCTGAGGGTATGATGGAAACTCCTAGCAACAGTCATTTCATCTTAGTTTATACAATGATCACGCCATATGGTTCTAACCATCGACCACTGAGGTCAAAACAACGTTTATTATTCTTTTGAAATGTCACCTGTCAGTGGGCGGGATCTATTTGGCAGCATAAACAGGCATCTGAGCGACTCTGACATCTCAGTATCTCCAGAACTGCAGGGGGACTTTTATATTTCCGGGTAATTGGTTTTACTGTTATGGCTGATGGTATGAATTCTACAGAATTTGATTATTAACACCATAAAAAAAAAACACCATCATACTCACAAGGTCTCGGGCAGGTCATCGAGACGAGAGACGTCCCCCAGAGCTTGTTTTTGTTGACCAACTGTTTTTACTCTCAAATGTTTGTTTGCTTGCTGATGTTCTGAAGTATGTTTTACTGTTTGTTTTTTTTCGGAGTAGCGATGTGAGCTCATTACCTGGGGTTTCTGCGTTGAGCACTTGCCGCCTCCTCGGTCGAGGGCTGGATATCCAATGATTGTTAGGAGTCTTCTCTTGCTGGTATAGGCTAATAAAAATAAATGAAGTCCTGAGTTGCCTTGAGGAAAGCTCTCCTCTCCGACACCTTTGGGTTTTTTTTTTTTTCTTACATTCTTCCGTCGGAGGGACTGGATTAGACATAAAATGAACTCGAGCGAGCAAACAGTCGGAACAGTGGGTAACACGGTTGCCTCACTAGAAGAAGGTTCTGGGTTCAAATCCATCATTAGCCTGGGTGTAGGGTGTATATAGGGTGTCTCACGCCTTTCGTTCAAAGTCAGCGGGGATTGATGGATGAGTTCATGCTCTTCTGAATGCGCTAAAGATAGTGAATGTGTAACTTCTTAGATCCCAGCGTGTGCTAGGAGAACCAGAACTCTTGTTTTAAGAACGTATGGATGAAGCTACTTAAGCTAGGCAATCTGGGATCGGGTTACGTCTTCCCATCTTTTCTGTCGATCACGTTTTATGACACGTTCTACTACAAATCAACACCTGAAATGTTTTTTTTCCTTTTTTTAAGTTGAATATATAACTTGATTATAGGCTGAATCTGGGGGCGGGGCTTCTCTCCAAGGCAAACTGTTTTTCAAACCTTATATATCAACCCATCAGCCAGAATGTTAAAACCCGCAGCCTTATATTGTGTAGGTCCCCTGTTTGCTGCCAGAACATCTCTGCAAAAGCACTCTGTCGTGTTTTTATTACAACTTAATGGAATCCACGAAAAGTCGGGGATATTGTAGAATCGTCATAGCGATTTAATTTTCGGTGGGCGTTGGGCCCGCCGTCGGCCTGGCCCACCGCAGATCCGTTTTGTTAGCTCGTTAACTGAAAAAAACTGTAAAATGTTTGTCCCAGCAAACACCTTAGTGTCAGGAAGAACTGGATTGATTTTGGGAATGGTTGGTTTTATTTTCCGACACTAGGGCGAGCTTTATCTCCAAGAGTTATTTGGGCCACAATATCTCAAGCGTTGATGCTTATAGTGGTCAAGCAGAGTAGAAAGGGGCTATACAAAAAAAGTCTATTTATTATTAGTACATCCATAACCGTATCAACTACGTCTACGCTGTCGTCCCAGATAGAAAGGGAATATCACTGAAAAGCCCTCAATCTCCTGCGTTGCACAAGCAATACCCAAGAAGACCTCAACTACATTTGAAGTTATGTCTGGAAAAAGCAATTCATACAAAAGCTCCCCCTAGTGCGTGACATAGGATCTATTAGAGTAAAAAATGAAAAATATACTAGCTAGATCTCCTTGAGTTGATTCATATGCACCAAATTTGGACTACATCCGAGCAACGTCTGAGAAATCATGGCTGAAAACTTTTGGAGATAAAGCTCCCCGTTATATCCGAAATATGACAACCTATATGCGACCTTTCCCAAAATCACTCCAGTTCTTCCTCGCTCTACGGTCGATGTGGGTTTAAAATGAAAAAATGATCCAAGACATAGTTTGGATCTGCAGTGGATATATTTATAACACATCACTATTACTGGTACGACCGCTACTATCTACTGCGGTTGTTAAGGTAAGGAGAAGGAGTAAATCCATTCCAATAGTGCTCCTCGGTGGTCTTACTGCACTGAAGGCGCTCTAATATGACTCCCGTTTGGCATGCAGGGGGTGAGACGCATTGGTGATACTCAGCACAACACATTATACTCTGGTTTAATGTAACTCAGAGGCCGGTAGAGAGCTGAGGAGATTTATTGCCCGTGATGAATGTGCTGGGGAATGAGGGAGGCTGATGGCAGGCTGAATGGTTGAGAGGAGGTGGCAGGGTCCAGCTGAGACTTATGCTGTCTGAGAGGCGGATGATGAGGGGGTGAGGTGGAGTGATCACACGAGGCTGTGGGCCGAGAGCTGCCAGCTGCACAAAGAAAAAAGGCGATTAGCAAAATCTCAGAGAAAAATCTAGAAGTCAAAGGTACAAAGTTGTCAAGGCAATAACCAAATAGTTGACGGGATAATCTGGCACTGAGTTGTTGGAGCTAAAGCTGATAAATTGCTAGAGATGTTGTAATGATTGAGATCGGGGGTGGAGTTGAGCCCGGAGTCAGGTGTGTGGTTCCACTCCCACAATACAGACGTGTTATTACTAAGACGCCATCACAGCTTTTACCCCGACTGCTTTGATCTCAGCTTAGAGAAGGATAAGGTTGTCTGTAACTCAGCAGGTGGAGCGGTCAACACTTTGATCCCGGCACTGCCCTGCAGTCCACATGTTGTAGAGTCCCGGGGCAAAATCCTCAAACCGATGTGCACCCCGGGCTCTTTGGAGGGGCAATGCACTTCCACACAAATCGTTTTAAAAGCCCATCCTTTTGATAAGGCATATTTTTAGAAGACTATTCCCCTTATTAGACTTTTTTTGGCTGTATAAAGTTACAACATTATGTTTACTATGTTCTAACCTGCTTTAATGTGCCAATCAGTAGCCCCTTTGACCTTTGGTGTCCCCCACGGCTCCATTCTTGGCACCTAGTTCTTTAGTATACAGCTAAACATTATTTCAAAAAGAAATAACTGACTCAACCAAACAGTTAAGCACATTTTTACACGGCTTGTACAATGCAGGGGATGGGGGACTTTCTGGGATGTACCATTGCTGTCGGTCTAGTTTTCTGTACCTGTAGAATGCGACCCATTATCAACATCAGCTGTCAATTTTGCTATGGCGATGGACATCATGCTTTCTGATGACTATGAAAAGGAACAGCTGGCAAATTATTATAAGGTTATAAGGTTATTTTTAAAAGGTCTGAAAACGTCTACATCACGCTGTTTGCACAAACACGCCTTCACCTTCCTTCATTTAAACGGAGTCCGTAGACTCGACTGTCTCATTTAACAACTTTAGCCACGACCTGGAAACTCCGTAGCAAATCGCTGACTAACCCAAATCTGTAGAGTCCCTCCAAAGGATGCGGCCCCCGAATGAGACACAGGGGGACGCCCTAGGGAGTTTGGTGGTTACTTCCACCTTCCATTTGTGCCAATAACATAGTTGGGCACAAAATAGAAATAATAGAGTAGAACAAACTTTGTTAAATCCCCAAAGGGATATCAATAATAACTATTATAAAGACAAGAGCAGTAAAAGAATAATGGCAGTGGATGGGAGTGCTGATGGTTTGGGCGGAGGTCATTGTTAAGAGGTGGTGATTGATGTTTTTTTTTTTTTTTGAAGATGTCCAGAGGTGAGGCGTTCCAAACCGCGCTGTCACAACAGACGGAGGAACTTAAGCTCCCTTATGTCATTGCAGTAACACACAGCGGCCTCTGCGACTGTATTCCTGCGACGCCTTTTCTTACTCACACAGCTTTTATGATTGTTTTTTTCAAAGAGGGTGACGCATCAAACGAGGCCTGGCACGTTAAGAGATTTCACACGCCAAAGGCTGATTTTCGCTTCAGAATGAACTATATTTACCGCACGCTGAGGCCGTTGCAGTCAGGCAGTCGGTTTTCCTCTCCTCCGTTGTCCCTGACATCTCGTGAACGAGTAATCCCACTCCGTTTGTCTGAGTAACAAAAGCTTTCTCAAGCCGCCATCAACACATTTCACTTTGACTACCTTTCTCTGTTACACTGGAAACACAACCTTCACTCCCACTCTTCCCTTCGCTTCTCCGTCTGTTAGCGTCTGCTTTCTATTCCCTTCCCTCCGCCCGCTCGGATTCATCAATTTAAGTCCTTCCTCGCCACATCACGCTTGCTCCCTCTATTTAAATGCCTATATCCCTCAAGCATCTGCTCTCCGGCTTCTTTTTCCCCTCCCTCCGAAGTTGTTCCCTTTGCTTTCCCTGCTCACAAATATCCATCTCCGGCTCCATTTCCTGCCCCATTTTCCTCCTGCCCTTGAGTTTGAAGATGGCGTTTCAGGGACACATAAAGGGTACTTTATCTTCTGCCGGACTCCTCTGAGACTTCCTCACTCTTTCTCTCTCCTGATCACCTCCTCCTGCTTCCCCTGATGCCCTGTCATGTCAACCTGATGGCACTGCAGGACGAGGTGACGCAGAGCTTCACTCACAAACCCTGCGGTTCTCTTTACCGCTTTAAATTTTTGCGAAATATTTATTGATGTCTTACACGCTCTAAATTTATCGAAAAAACATTTGGTGAAGTCTCGTTTTAAAGAGTAAAAACAGGAAAAATGAAGCTTATAAAATGATTTCAGAATTCTCTTTAGTATTCGGAAAATAGTCAATTTTAATAAGATTGGCTCAACCTCCGGGTAAAGTATGTTACTAGTTGTTGAAAAACGATTTAATCTTTATAACCAGAAGTTATATAATTCTGTTGATTCATTTCTCACATGCTTTAATCTGACAAAAATCCTTCTTACTGGGCAGAGCTTTCTCTAGAGCCATATAGCTACTGACCCCTTCGGTGTGTGGTGTCCCCCAGGGCTCAGTCCTTGGCCTCTTACTCTATGGCATATATACATGCTGCGATGGGTCCTATTTTAAACAGCTTCAGTCACATTTTTCAACAAGAAATAGTGAATCAGAATGTGTTCAATCAAACAGTTGGGCAGGACATCAAGGGTTAAAGGAGGAAGCTCTCTCGTTGTTAGTGAAAACACACTTTGCCCTAGGTGTAGAAGATGCTGTTCTTGTGAATGCATGCCCATTAAAGTGGAAGGATGCTATAATAAGGGGTGTGGAGATGCCTGGTGGTGGACAATGGCGTGTCTTATGATGTATCTGTTCCAGATGAGACATCATTTGTTCCTTCTCTAGTGCGCAGAAATGGGCTCATCATTCTTTGTGCTGTTTTCTGCGGCTTCAGTCGTTGAATGTTGAATGGCTTCTATCACATTGTTGTTTTATCCGGAGTCCATACACGCGAAAAAAGATGGTGAGATTTATTACAAGGGACGGATTAAAACCCTTTCATGTCCTCACCAAAGGGAAAAAAAGAAAATTGTGAGAAAAATGATGTCTTATATTATACTATATTGTTTTATTTAATTTATTAATTGAATATCTTAGACACTAAATTTGCCATAAAAAGACGAAGCGTTTGTCAAGTCCATTTGAATTAGATCACCTCAACCTTTGATTTTACCCTTATTAGACTTTTGTGGTTATATCAAGTCAAATAATTATATTTAGTTTAGTGCTAACATGCTTAAATATGCCCCAAAAAAAATCCTTTCTCAATAGCCACGGTTAAAGCCTTCTCCTCGGTGGCCCTTTCGACCCGTGGTGTCCCCCCTTGGCTCTATCCTTGGCCCCTTACTCTTTAGCATATACATGCTGCCACTGGGTCACATTATAAACTGGTTCAGTCACATTTTTCAATTAAGAAATAAAGAATCATAATGTGGTCAACGAAAAAGGTGAGCAGGAAATTAAAGTGTTGATTACTTTTAAATAGAATGCTTGAATAAAGTGCTAGTATTTGATTACTTGAAAAAAATATATGCGTGGTGTTGCATTAAGGAGACGATTAAATTAAAATTGTAGGGATCAGAGGGTTTTTTTACGAAATAAAATCTAATCCTCGTTTTTGATGATTCCTTAATTAGATGTTGAACTTAATCAGTTAAGTTTCCGAGTTTTCGTCACACTATATTATGTTAGTAGTATCCCTCAGAGGATGGGGATATCACTTTACCTGCATGGCTTGAGGTTAAGGATGGTTAAGCTGTGCTTCTGCTCTGCCGGATCAGCCTTCATAAGGTTGAGAGTTGTATTCCTGCTGGTGGGTGCCTCCTAGACGGGTGACTCCTCCTCATGACCACGAGATGAACGTTGATGAACATTCAGCTTTTTCAGTGTTGTGCTTGAAATGCTCGGCCGTTTTATGGGAGGCGTCTAATGTGCCACTAAAAGCTGCTTTCAGAAACAGTCATGTGATCACCTTCTTTGTGCTGGACTCTGATGGTGGTCGTATTGTGATCACCATCAGAGATGATATTTCTTCAGACTCGTGCTTCAGTTGGAAAACAGGTTATCGCCGCAATATGTGCAACAGCTTTGTTTTATCTAAACTTCCATCTGGAGGCTTTTAATTGTGAAACTTTCCTTTAACACTTTCACAGTCTGTACTGGAACAATAGGAAGAAATATGGTTCAAACTTGGCAATTTGATGAAGATGCTTGAGAAAGCGGTCCAACCATCTGTTTGTTTGTCTTTTGGATTGTAGAATGTGATGGAGATGGAGGAACATTTTCAGCTGTTGATTGTATAGTTGATGGGGAGGTCAGGGGATATATGTAAATGTATTATGTAAAAATGTTGATTATGTTGACTGAATACAATTGAGATCATGGTATCATGTGATGAGTCAAACGGTCCTAACTGAACACTGTGTCTGGGAGGAAGGGGAAGCAGAGGAGATACTTTGGGTCCTTTCATTCATGTGGATGTTACTTTAACACACAATTCTCACCTAAACCAGTCCAAGGACATTAAATGCACTTTACTTTTACGTCTTATTGTTTGGGTTGGTAGTATTCTAAAAATGTTCTTATTTATTCTATCTTTTTTTTAAAGTATTGTCAGGAGCTTTTGAGAAACAATATTTTGTTTCATTCTGTGTCATAAATTCTCAGTGAAATGAAAATAAAGTCAATCTTGAGCGTTTGTCCCCCATGTGGAGGAAATGAGATCCAACGGGGGCCGACCGGCGATGGGTAGAGGTCACGCGAGGGCATTCGCCTACAACACGTCACCGAGTTAGATTCCCTGGGCAGATTCCACCCTTACCTCCTGAATATTTCAGGTAGTCCACCACCCCAGGATGTAGCGAGGTCCAGGAAGGGGTGCGTTATAAAACTACCTTTACCCTATTCCCTTACTCATCCGTCCATCCATCCATCCATTTTCTGCCACTTATCCGGGTCGGGTTGCGGTGGCAGCATGATCAGAAGAGACTTCCAGATATCCCATTCCATAGCAACACTCTCCAGCTCATCCTGGGAATGAGCTGTCCCCGAAAGTGACAGTCTACTGATTCCTGGTAGAGAACCACGGCCTCAGATTTGGAGGTGCTGACTCTCGTACCAGCCGCTTCACACTCAGCTGCAAACCGGTCCAGTGCATGCTGGAGGTCACGGACTAATGAAGCCAACAGGAGAACACAAGATCTGCAAACAGCCACGATTCAGCTATTTGACAATAATGAGCTACCATTAACTCTTCTGCAATATTTTTCTTCCTCTTTGCTGGTTTGTCTTTCAGGCGACTGTATTAACATGGAAGTGCGACATGGCGACCTCCATGGAGGAGGAGCAGCTCAGTCTGGAGATATGAAGGACCTTTTCTGGGCACATATTTAAAAAGAGCCATTGAATTTCTTTCTCCTCCATTCCACAAAATCCACCTTTTACGAGGGTGGTTATAATATTACGGCTCATCTGCGTATGAATAACCCAGTTCCTTTAACCAAATTAAAGGACTCAGCCGTGTCATCAGAGAATATCCTGTCAGACGGGCCGGTACTCTTAGCGGCGGGGATGATGTAGGACCTGTTAAAGCTATCATTGTCAGCTTTTTCCGTATTTATGTTGGAGGTCATGACCCCGAAGGGAAACATTGATTTTACGTGTCATTCTGGAGGACAGCTGCTTAAGTCTGCTAATGTGAAGCTACTCGCCATAAAAGCGACGTGAGGACTTTGACAACACGCGTCAGCCGGCAGCCATGACTTGATTAACTGGCCTCAGAGGATCACGGCGTGGCTTAAAGTGACACTGCGGTCTCTATCGGCGGAACATAATATCCTCTTCTGAGAGGAAGCAAAGCGGAAGGGGGGGCAGAGTGGAACGTGAACACCTACACGAGTCCTCCTGGTGCTCCTCATCAGATGATCAGAGGACTGTTCTCCTTAACAGAACCTCCCATGTGAAATCCAGTTATGTGTCCAAACCCAGCAAAGTGAATCCATGTGCAATTTATTACTGTCAACCCCCCAACACCTAGGGAGGGGGCTCCAAGTCAATTATGTCGTCCGTTCTTTATGGTTAGTGCCGTGTTTGGAGTCTCCATCAAGCGTATCAAATTGATATAAGGGGAAGAAGCGGGGCCGGCGTGCTCGCGGGCTTATGAGGTGCCCGCCGCAGAACAGAATCTCCAAGTTCTGATAGACAAGTGGAAATGAGTGGGAGTTTAACAAAGCACTAATCACCACTTGGTGATTAGTGCTGATAGATTTCAGAACGTCCTCAGAAATCTATCAGCGAGCGCGAGAGCCGCTCTTTGTACGCGCTGAAAGATAAAAAGCACATGCGCTGATATTTACTTGTGTAAGTTTTGACATGCGTGTCAACGTGTGAGTTCTTCTTCCCGTCACGCCAGATCAGGTTAGCGGCGTGAATTAACAGGATCTGCTTCGGCTCCTGCCACCGCCGCCGCGCTGAGATCTTTGATTTCTGCGTTGGAGAACGAGTGAACTTCTGTCTTTGATTTGCTCCGAACAAACTAGATTCAGAGAGGATTTATCAGTCTGGGTTCAAAAGCAAGGGAACATTGGAGTTGTAAAATGAATTCAATCAAAGCCCTTCCTTTCTCTTCATGCCAGCGGAGTGTGGAGATTATTCACACGGTGAGACTGAGTGTGGAAACTATGGCAACTCTGAGCGACCACTTTCTCCTGTTTTCACAGCGGACCTGGCCTCAGAAGACGAGTACCTGGAAATCGCTTCCATCTCTAGACAGAGAGCCGGGACGTACGAATGCACGGCTGTCAACGACATCGACACAGACGTTCAGACCGTAGACATCACCGTCAACTGTGAGTCCGCTGATTCGGCTGAAGGAATATTATTCATGTTGTTCCCGATTGCCAAATATCCCTCAAAAAAAGTAAATGCCCTGCATTTTCCAAGAAATTCCCCTTATTGATCTCCTGAACTTAAATGTGAAGTTATGCCTGAAACAGTTTTTTTCATAAAAAGAGCTCCCCCTACTGAAAAAAATGTTAAACTTTTAGGGTAAGATATGATAAATACAAGAAATATCTCTTCAAGTTGCTTCATATGCAAAAAATTTGGACTAAATCGGAAAAAACCTATTTTCCGTTTTTTTTGCTTTTGATTCGTTGCACCATAGGGAATCTTTTTTTTTCATGCGTTTTGCTATTTTATAATAATGAATCATTGAAGGAAAAAGGGAAAAAATAACCAATTGTATAATAATTTCTAGTAACATTTATCGTAGCTCGACTGAAAGGAAAAATAAGACTTATGAATCAATCTAAAAGATGTAAATAAAGAACATTAAAAAGCGTTTAATGGATTTTTCTGGCTTCCTTTATTTAGAATGTTTCGTGAAAGATCTCCCTCTATATATATATATATATATAAATAAAATATTAACGTTAGAGTAAAATATTGTATACATCTTAGATACATCTCCTGGAGTCAATTCATATGCACCAAATCAGACCAATAGTGATGAAATTATGATTAGATTATTAATCATTTATATTGCATTTTTAGGTTCATTATTATTATTATATTTTTTAAATATTATCATTATAATTAAGTTATTATCGGTATCCATAACAATAGTTCTATCTTTTTTGTTTAATAATTTTTTTTGTATATATACATGTATTATGTTTATGAATTTATTATGTGTTATTATTATTATCTGATAATTAATAGGTGGCTAAAGCTGTCACACCACCAACTGAGTGACGTGAAAATACAAAGCAGTGTTTGTTATTCCCAAGTAAAATGAAAAAAAAAAAATTTCTGATTCATTACTATGATTGATTACTACTTTGATTCCAAGCTCAAACATCAGAGGAGGGTCGACCGCGTCGCCGGTCTGACAGATAACAACGTAAACTCCTGGCGTCTGCTCTCTGGTAAAGCTGCGGTGGGTCGCAGCTTTGACTGTGAACCCCCTGAAGAAGAGCAGAACCCTCCCCTGATGTTTTTGACTGGTGCTGCCTCGCGGCCTTGATCGCCGCGGTCTCACATGTTGCTGCTTTCCTGTAGACGCTCCAACTGTGTCAGAGGGCAGAGATGTGGGAGTGACTCTGGGCCAGAGGGGAGAGCTGGAGTGCGAAGCTGATGCAGTGCCTGAGGCAGACTTTGAGTGGTATAAAGATGACAGAAGGTAATGACTTGACTTTTTTACATTGACAAATGGAGTAAGTATGTGTCTGTGAGTGTTTATGTGTGTGTGTGTGTGTGTGTGTGTGTGTGTGCTGACTCCCAGTAGTTTTCATCGATATTCTGTCACACAGCAATTAAGATTAGGGGAAATTACTTCCAATTATTCATTTAATAAGAATTCTCATTATTGCATTAGTGTTGCATTCACTGTCCCTTCCATCTGTAGGATCTTCGAGGACTTTGATGGCATGGAAATTGTGAATACCGGATCACTTTCCAAGCTTACGTTTTTCAACGTGTCTGACGTGGATTACGGAAACTACACCTGCGTCGCCATCAACAAACTGGGGAGTTCAAACACCAGCTTCCTTCTGTATGGTGAGTTCATGCCGCTTTTCTGTTTTAGTTAGGTAGAAGTGAGATTCAGCTTCTGGGTGTGCGGTTGGAAGCATTCTTCAACGTTTCGTCAACTTTTTTTTCTGCTTGCGGGTCAGCAGTGGAGCATATTGCAGCTTGTGCATGGAGCCCTGATGTAAATTAAGGCCTCCACAGAAAATGCAAAAAAAAAAAAGTACAAGAAACAAAATAAAAAGTGGGATTGGGATTTTACTGCTAAAATAAAGATCCAGAAGGGTTGGCTCTGAGCTCTAACACCATCTGAAAGTCAATGTGTCTCTTCTGAGGGTTGATATTCAGGAACATTAATAATTTTGAGAGCGCAGCAGTCGTTAAAAGTTGCATTTTGTGTTGAATGCAAAAGAAAATAATGAAAATCGGTTCCATCGAACTGTTGTTGTTCTTGATGTTGCTAATAAACCTAATATAATATGAATGTTGAGTTACTTTGAATCTTTTGAATGGTATATTTCAACAACCTTTTTCAATTAGAGTTCTGGTCCATTCTGTTCTCTCTCAGTGTGACTCAACCTTTTCCTGGATAAATTTCACACTAACTGTTAAACATAAATATCTCCAAAATTACCTCAACCCCCAAGTTTTAGGATTATACCGACATGGATTTGTACCCCCTGCTTGTTCGGACTGTTAATGGATTTGCAGGATTGGATGCTGTGTTTCGTAAATCTGCAATGGCTGAAAACGCTGCCAGGCTCCTGTGGTTTTGGGTCTGTAGAGCAGAGGACTTAGTCCTTGTCTGGATTAACCAGCTGACTCCCTGCTGGTTCCCATCGTGAGAGGCGTGAAAATTATTTAGTGATACTCCTTCGCTTGGGGCAGTAACTCACGCCCGACCCAGGGGGGGCAATCCACCCTTTTCTGCCCTCCGATTTGAAGGTGCTCACCTTCGTGCCGGATTCAACTCCAGTGCTGCTGAAGATGAAGGACTGTTGAAGAAAACAGAACCACATCATCTGCAAACAGCAGAGAGGCCATTCTAATACCCCGCAAACCGGACACTCTCCTCACCTCAGCTGCACCTTGAGATCCGGGCCTTGAATATAAAGACCAGAATCGGATACAAGGAGACAACCTTGGTCAGGTCCATCATCCAGGAGGTAGATCGGAGGAGAAATGCTGAACCTTCATTTTGAAAGGAGCCATGGGAGGTGGTTCAGGTATCTGATTAGGATGCAACCATTGAGGTTCTCCAGACAAGTCCAACTGGGAGGACTTGCCTAGAGGGACTCATCTAGCCCTGGAATGTCTCTGGAGCCACGTGGATGAGCTGAAGAGTGGTCCTGGGTAGGGGGGTTGCTGTCAATGTGACCTGACCCCATTTAAACTGGTTCGATGGACTAACCTGGATTTTTTTATTTTCTTTTATCGACAATATTTGCCAATTTTTTTTTTTTGCGACACTGACAAAAGAATAACAGTTTTATATTGATGTTTTCATTGGAGGAAAGGAGAAGTCGTCATGTCAGAGAACAGAAAACTATAGACAGAACTGAGTCTAAACACTCTATAAATGACAATTAACATATGCAAATTAGATCTATTAATTGTGTTTCTGATATTCTACACACACGTCTGAATGCATTTCCACATGGAGTATTTGAGTCACTTCTCTCTTTACTGGATGACAAATGTGTTCTGTGTTTCAGTGCTGATAATATAAGTACTAAAATATATAATATTGAAAATGCAAATTGACCAAAATTGTGCATCCTTTATTAAAAGAAGATTTTGCGAATCATTTTCTCATTACTCAACTTCCCAGTAAAACAGCATCCCAGCATTTTGCCCAACCACACAAGAATGTTAGCACTTTGAGATTTGATCCAAATGTAAAGTGCATTATAAATTAAATGTATTATTATTATTATAAGAAGACGGAGACTTGTTTTAAAACCAGGCCTGTCAGCGTTAAATCCCCAAACTCCTCTCAAAACATTCACCCCTTCATTGTTTCAAAAAATTCTGCACGAATCACACAATTTGATCCAGTAATCCCTGTGCACATGATTGATTAGATGCCCTGCAGTGTGTTAGACGGTAAATCTCCTTTTACAGGCTTCTGGATTGAAAGTTTAGATAAAACAATCTGGGCGCACATCCTGCCGTGATGATTTCCATCAAAGCACAACAAGTGTGAAGTATCGTCTCCGGTAGTTCTCACGATATGATCACGGCGGCAAGCAGTCGACCCTTGGAGCAGATGCACTGCTTGGCTAGCATCCAACAAAGGATGATCACATGACACGAATTGCCTTGTTGGTGCTTTAGGCGAGGTCAGGTAAAGAATCAGACATTAACAGTGCGATCCAAAAAAGACAGCAGAGCTCAAAGTTCATTTAGCCCTTTACCTGGAATGAACCCACATGTAGGTCTGGGACAGCTTCCCAATCCTAAATGACAGCTAGTACCTAAACTCAGTCTATGCCAGCAAGGGTATATCTCAGAAAAGGACCCAATCCCCTGCATTGCACGGGTTATTCTTCTGATTAACCTCCACAAATCAAAGTTTTGTACGAAAAACTGTGTTTTGTCGTGATAAAGTTTCCCCTAGTGAGTAAAATATGAACTATTAGAGTAAAATATGAACTGTTAGAGTGAAATATGAACTATTAGAGTAAAATATGATATATATCCGTGAGTTGATTCGCATGCACTAAATTTGGAATAGATCGGACCAACTGTTGATGGCCTGAAAATCTTTGGAGATAAGGCTACTTAGTGTTGCAAATATATAACTGACCTTTCATAAAAACTCTCCAGCACTACGGTCTATGTGGGTATAAAATTGGAAAATGATCCATGAAATACGTTCTGAGTTATTGCCTTAACATGAAGGACCGTTGGTAGCGGTGGCCGCGATAATGATTCCATTATAGACCCAACTTTTCAGGGATAAAATTAACATTTAAATACCAAGTAAAGCTTAAGTCAAAAAGTCGAAAAATCATTAACGGTATTGGATAGACAGCAACTTCAAACCATCTGTAGGAAGACTTCGGTTCCTAGCTGTGTTAAATATACAACAATCAGTTGATCAGTATAAGTATCAGCAGTTCGAGCCAGATTTTTTTACTTTTTTACTTTTTCATATTGATTCAAAATAAACGGCTTATGTTAAGTCAAAATAAAGATGACTTCCCAACACTAATATTCTTATTATCGAACGGGTGGCCTTCAATTCTCTTAAAGTTGCAATCAAGTAGTAGTTGTCAAGGGATGAGGTTCCTTAGGATAGAAGTATTATATTGTTGTATTGTATTTATTGTATAAATTTATGTATTATAAATTATATTCAGTAATTCATTTAGTAAAATATCTCTCGAAAGGTCGTGGATATTATCGAATCGTCATCGCTGCATTCGCCGCTGCCCAAGCTGCCCCAGCTGATTGGTCGTGTTAACACTATACCATGGATCATTTTCAAATTTCATACCTAAATATATATATTGGATTTTGGGAAAAGTCCGTTGTATATTTCTGACACTAGGAGGGATTTATTTCCAGTTTTCAGGCCATAATCTCTCAACCGTACGGTCTGATTTAGTCCAGATTTGGTCCAGATGAATCAAATCTATCTTGTAAATATAGTTTTTTCCTTTAATAGCTCATATTTTATTCACTGGGAGGAATTTTTTTTTTTTTACAAAATATACTTTCTTTTTTTTTTTTACATAACCTCCTGACCGTTAGTCCAATTTATTCCACTATGGCGCCTGATGAATCGGCTCAAGGAGATCTATCTCCTCTATATCATATTTCATTCTACCTCATATATAATTTTAGGGATTCAAGTAGGCGGATCGCTTGTACTACACAGGGGATTAGGGGCTTTTCGTGGATATACCCTATATCTATACTATACAGTATAAGCAAGTCACAAGGTATTGTTTTATTACAATATATAGCAAAGGAGTGTGAAAGGAGTGTGAAACGAGCGCTGTGCAGCGTGCAGCTGATTATAAACTATGGTTATGAATATTACATTCCATTTATTCAAAGACGTACCCCGGAATTTGCACACTGCACCTCGGGATGTCAGCTTTTCTAAAGTTCTATAGAGTGGTTTGTTAAAATAAATCCCCTTCTCTCTGAGCTGTTAAATATTTTTCATTTCTGTCTCCTTCTCCCCCCGGGGTCACAAATAGGAAGATCGTGGTCCTGGTTCCGACCTCGGCTGCCAAATCTTTAACCGATTGTTGAGATTTATTACATTTTGACAGTTTGTTTTGATCGGTGCAGGATTTCCAAACTTCGTAGCACCGATGGCCAAATGAGTCAGTGTGAATTTCACTTTGTGCGCTCCTAAAAGAGAGAAAGACGGAGGGAAAACAGAGCTAAGAGTAGATGGACTCTTAAATTTATTTATTTTTTCTCCTGCTGGCTGTTAAAACCATTATGACTCAGATTTGTGCATGTAATGTGAGCCTTGTTTAAGCAAATCCACTCAAATCGGAACTGTGGGCAGAGAGAATAAAATATTGTACATGGCACTGAGTCTTTTATTTATTACTAAATAGACTACTGATCTTCAGGGTTATCAGTTTCTGAACATTTATCAGCACCCAGAACAAAAATACTGCTTTGAGATTTCTTCCTGACACCACCTGTAGTCTGAGAAATGGCATTATTATCATTGTGAATGTTGTAGTATGTAACTTTGCAGCCACAATGTAGAAGTCCATTCAGCTCTCTACTCTCTCTATGCTCTTCACCAACGCCGTCAATGACGTGTTATTGCTCTGTTCCATTTGTTCCCCCGATGTAGTGGTAATTGAACCCACTAGCTCCACGCTATTGCAAGGTTAGTATTTCCACCCCAGCATGCTCTTGAACCATCATGGATCGAACGCATTAACTTGCATGCGAGCACATGACAAACATTGTCATTTTCACAAACTAGAGGCTTAGGCTGCCTAAGACGAGATAAATCATTTTTCCGTGTGCTATAACACTGTAATAACCATCCTTTTTATGAATTGACAAGTCGAGACAATGTAAACTGCTTTGTGAAAATGGTCACTGCTGCTTGTTTACTTACGCATGTTTCATCTTTCCCTTTGTGCACTCTGTTTCACATGGCTTCATTTTGTTTTTTTGCATGCCCGTATCCCTTTGTAAGTATTTTTCATCTTCCATTTCATCACTTTTACGTGTGTTAGTGTTTGTACTTGTAATTACTGTGTTATTACTATGCAATCTTACGGCGTCTGTTATCAAATCGATAAAGATGCTTGCAATTTATCTATTTATATGTGATTTCTAAGTTGCAGTCCGATTGCCCCTGTCGGTCAGCATTCATTCTACGTAAAAAAAAAAACAGTTAAGAATGCTGCCTGCTACAAAATGGATGTCAATAAAGTTAGTTTGAACGCATTTGTTTATAGTGACAGTGTTTAAAGTGATGATTTGGAGTGATAATCCACTCCGGGCGGCGCAGCTTTGTGACAAATGTTGACTTAAGGATGACGTCAAAGTCGCATGAATTCCCATCTGACGGTTCAGACTGAGGTGGCATTGCGAAAAATCCGACCTGTGTTTGATTTAGGACCACATATGGAAGAGACCCAAACCAGAAACTGGAAAATATCAGATTCCATGTGATTTGTGTTGATCACACTGTCACATGGGAGCAAAAAATGAGACTTGGGCGATGTTTTTAGAGCAGTGTGAACATATCCTTACTCACAACTGTTGTCAAATAATGTTTTAGCCTCATCCTTGGCCTGAAAAAAATATCTTTCGTCTATTCATTGTTGAAATTGAGGTTACACAGAAAAAGCTTTAGAACATACCTTCATATCGGGATGTTTGTTTTTTCTATCTGCAAACATTCAAGTGATAAACTCGATAAACACTGAGGTGAGAGTGGTGGTACTGCAGAGTCCAAATCCGCATCTCAGCCATCCGGTTCTTTAATGTGTCCTTGCGCTGGCCACAGCCTCTTGTAATCCACTCCCATTAACAAAATTGTATTAATAGCTTTGATTTTGGCTTGGGTGAACGTCATTATTGTAATTAGCCACATGCAGGATTAGGGATAATCCACTGTGGCAGAGTAATTGGATAGATGCCCCAAAGGAAACTGTGTTGAACTCGTGGAAATCCTGGGGAAATGAGAACTCATTGTGTTAGCAGCTTCAAAGTTAAAATGTGTCCTCAATCCTCAAACAATGCATTAATTTAGCAGGATATCACCTCATCCCTGAAGGGAGCATGATGAAAATATGCTCTTCAGCTTTTGCATCATTAAATAGTTTTTCCAGGAGTGGGAATCGTACACCGTCCAGACATTGGAAGTATTAGAATAGGGTTAGTGCAAAAAGTTCTGAGGAGTAAACCTGGTAGTGTATTTTATATTTTATTCAGGCTGAAGGAACTAACGTGAAGCATGTCGTCACTTTTTATTTGAATCAGTAAATTAAAAAAATCACCACTTTCACACCCGGCATCCTTTTAACTTTCAATGATTAAGATGTACTTTCGCCCATCTCTGTGCCCCTGGGAGCGTTTGGTCTTTAAATGACGTTTGGTGCAGCACATCCTTTGTGCATTTCTTGAGGTGCTGAAGGAAACTGATCAACAAAATCCTGGTCTAGTCTAATTAATGGAGTAATATGATTCCTACTACTACACACACAGGCATAACATGTGCCTGTCAAACACCAGTGAGGCTAATCATTTATATTTCTCTGCCCCTTCAGTAGTTCCTCAGGATATATCTGGAGGATGGCAGTATTTGACTTTTAACCCTGTGATGTCATGTGTGTGATCTTTAGTGTAGGATATCACAGACTGTTGATGCCTGTCTACATGCAGGGAAAGAAGAAGAATGGGTTGATCCACTCAGGCGACCCCTAAAAGACCAGAAGAAGAAGATGAAAGAGGCTAAGATTAAGTCTGGCTACTTCAAAATATGTCATAAATTAGTTATTACAATGTTACAACATCAATTCTGGATTCTTCTTCAGGAACTTGTTCTCCACCAAGATTTAGGCAATTGCCTAAAATCCGCTAGTAACACTAGATTTCCCTCCATTATGACTAAACTTTGCAGTTGATCTGCAGCTCTCATGCGTCCAAACAGCGTGAAGCTGATCCCACCTCCACTGCGGCCCATTACACTCCCACCATCTCAATAACCTGCCCTTTAAATAGCAGGAAAAACACTGCTCTTGACGCCGGACCATTTTGTTGGTCAGTGGTTTAAACGCTTTCTGCTCCTTTATTTAATCTGACCACATCTCCACGTGACCACGGATGCACAGATGGGCGCAAATTCGTTTTTGTGCTGACAACATGTGGGCACCGGGTGTGAAAATGACAAGTGCATCCTTCATGTCATGCTATGGGGAAGATTGGCGCTGCAGGAAGTGCTCATTAACTATGCACTAATCAATGCATTACTACAGCATGTGCTGTACTGTAAAATATTTGATTCTTTTTTCCCTCCTGTCAGGACCGAGAGCAGTTCAGGACGGCAGCGGCGGCGCGATGGGAGTCCACTCCCACAGCTGTCTCCTCTTCATAGTGATTCTGCCCTTCCTGCTCCGATTTTGAAGAAGACTGGATTGGAGCAGAAGTAATATGTGTTTGTGTGTGTGTGCGTGAGCGCGTATGTATGTGGGATTCTTTTTTTTTTCTCACCTGGAAGCATAAACTGATGCACAGTGGGTGCATGAGGTATCCTGCTACGTAATGATGTTGACACACTAAAGTACATAACAATTGTTTCTCCGTTGTTTTTGTAGATTTCAAGTGTGTAACAAATGTTTCGCATTTTAATTGAATCATGTCTGATCTATTCTGGCTAAATTATATTATTCTGGATTATTACGTAGGTGTTTTGGAAAAAGTGAAGATTCCAATTGATTTGTCTTTTTCACATTCATCAAAACTCCGGGAAGAAAGTGTGAGAGGTGAATGTTAAATACCTCAAAGTCAAACTCAGACAATGGCGCAGAAGGAACTTAGGTTACCCTGAAGGGCTGTAAGCCTGCTATCATCATATTTTAATGTTTAATAATTATCATTCAGTGTTGTTGTTGGAAGCGCACCTTCACGTATTTTTATTCTCAGCATTATAATGAAATACAGGCAGTTGTGTTTTGCTAATATTGAAAAAAAAAAATTCTCTTCCAATTTTCTTTAGTTTTAAATATTTTTCAGAAGGTTAAATATGAAGTTGTAATTATTCAGATCAAATATCCTAATTTTATGTACTTGTTGAGTGTTTTTTGTTTCTTTCTTTTCTTTTTTTTTTACCAGTACAGTTGCAAACAAAACATGGTGACAAGAATAATTATCTTATGATTTCATTACTCTAAAAATGATGGAAGGGTTACTCCACACTTGTGTGGAGTTGATGTCGATCCTACTGAAGTGAAGAGAATGTATTAGTGCCGCCGCTACTTGTTTGAGCTTCATATTTCTGTACCGCGCAGTTAAATGAGAAAATGTTCCTGCTCGTATTTGAAACCAGCACTGAAGGCTCAATTATGCTCTAATTCAACGACCGATGCGGATACAGAAGAGTCCTTCCCTCTGTGATATCCATTTCTAATGAGAACTGAATGATTCCGAAAAAATGGAGCAGCAATACTGCAAATAGCCATAATTCAAGCGAGATGGAATAAATATCTATTGGCGCCGCGAGAAGAAAAAAGTGAAATGAAATCGCAAAAAAACTTTCTTCCGATATGTTGCTATGTGTTTGGTGTTCACCGCTGTGTACGTAGTTGCCTCTTATGTACATTATCAACAATGTCGACATAAAGGATGCTTAAAAAGTATGAGGGCGCTGACTGAAACAAACACCTTACAGCCATTACATTATAACCACTCACATTTGAAGCGTATAACATAGATTATCTCAATACAATGGCATTTTGTCATGAGGTTGATGTTCTGGAAGCAGCAAAAACAGACAGAGGAGCTACTTTAGTCAAAATTGCTGAAAAAGTTAATGCTTGACTTGATAGAAAAGTATCAGAACACACAATGCATCACAGAGCTGTTTGAACTACACAATGATAGGGCAGGTGGTTATAATGTTATGGCTGATCAGTGTTGAGTATAAATGAGCCTTTAAAGACCCCTCATTGAAATCATGTTAACAGAAAATAACCACTTTTTGCATGTATTTACACTTCAATTACCCAAAGATGTCTCCAGAAAAATAAGAGGACTTCTGTTTACTAGTCACACCACCGAACTAAACACAAACACAGGAAAGAAAAACACACAAGACACAGTAGCTTGTAGTATTGTCTTATCGCATAAAAGAGGTAAAACAAGTGTTTGACTCAGACAGGTGTCCTCAAATTAAATTGAATTGTTCATCCCAGTCTCCTGATTGGCTATTTTGTCAGTTATGGTAGAACCAACTGTTTTATTTTGTATGTTGTGATGCACAGAACCTTTTTTTTAAAACTCATATTTCCTCCAACTATTATGTATTCTGAAAAGTCTGGACACGCCACCGTTTTTTAATGAACATTGTGCTCACATGGGTGGGGGGGGGGGATTTATGGATTTCTAGATTCCTTTAAGACAAAATGTATAGTATACTGGTTATAACTGTGTAATAACATGTCAACATGGGATTTCCAGCTCTTATTGAAAAGAAAAGATGCAAAGAGGCATGTGAGAAAAATTAGGATGTTGTAGGGAGATCTACATTACATACAAGGTTGAATAACTATTGTTTTTTTTGAATTTTATTATAAGATGTCAGCATATTTTTCGCTCCCTGATGATAACGGATGCAGAAAGAAATGCTGCTGTACAGTATGCAAGCGAGTAACAATTCATCAGAGGTCTTACGTTATATATATAGATATATCTATAGATATATAGATATATTTAAATTCACAGCGTATGTGGAAAAAAGGAAATAAATCACTGGGTTTTCTTCTGAAGAAGGATCAGTACAGAACAGACATTTTTACAGGCAAATAACAAACCCCTGTTTCCCGATATAGTTGGGAGTGTGAGGATTTTATGCGACAATTAGAGACCTCTCACAACAACGAGAATAACAGCCTGCAATTTATCTTGCTCACGTATCTCGTGTTGGCAAAACAGTTCAAACAAATTGCCAAATCACACTCAGCTTCCTCCCAGCAGTGGGAAAGAACTGAGGGAAACCTGAATTTGGCGTTAGGCTGCTGGTTTTTTGAACGTGAAGAGGACATTTTTACCTCTTTTGGATCTATGAACCCACAAATTGAACCCCACATCATTGGATTGTGTGCAGCACTAAAGGATTTGTAGAAGACAATTAACACATCATCAAACAGGAGCGGGGAATTACAACAAATTAGTGTGCGTCTGTTTAGTGGCAAGGCAATGATGCGCTTCTTATGAACCCACAGCCCTGATTGAGTGTTTTCACATATTGTTAAATTAACATGAGAGCTTCTACACACACACACACACACACACGCACACACAGGAGCCACTGACTTGCGCTCATATTTCCCTCTCTCTTATCTTTTTCTATATCTGGCGAGGTCATAGTCCATCATCCAGGTGCTTCTCCCTCTTCATTTCTAAAAGGGGCCCCTTTTTGGCCCCTGGATAACGAGGTTTGTGCTCCTCGGTGTGAAAAATGAGCTGGGACCCAAATGTAAACAGCATGAAACAGATAGGGCCATCATTAAAATTGATCAGGGTAATCATCAGAAGGCTAATCATGGTTCGTTTCCACACACAAGACAAAGAGCGGGAGAGCGCCAGCAGACTATTATTCATCCTCACCACAGCCATTTTTGGAAATGATGGTAATTGTTCCATCCCAGCTTGAAGGATAGCATCACCATCCTACCGTCACTCCGTCAAAAGATTACCAACAATTGAGACAAACTAAAGTCAGATCAGGTCCCGAGGAGGTCCGTGCAGAGATCCCATTAGAAGTGGTTGCTGTCAATCACTCAATCAGCCTCAATGGTTTACAGGCTTTCATAGAACGGCTAAGCGAACATTGTAATATCTAATTTATTACATATTTTGTGCGACATTTTGCCCAAATATTGAACCAACAACCCAATTACCACCTTAAAATGTCTTCTAAGGCGTGCTTTTGTGCTCTAATGACATTTCACTGATCCTTTTTTTGTATCACATTGCTCTATTATACAATTCTAGTTTCCCCCTCTGACATGACGGTACAGACAGCTGAGCGTTCTCGGTTTTATTGTTTGTTTGTTTTTTGCCTGCATTGATTATGCGCTCCCTTTAAGCTATATAAAATATTTATATCATATCTTAACCCCTTTATTTTTCTATGGAAAAAGTATTTCGCTGCATTTTTTATTTCTTTTGGGGCCCTTATTAAGTTAATACCTCAGACACTATACATTTAATATTAAATTAAAAATTGTTGAGTAATGCAAGACTTTATTAATATCAATGTTTAAGGCCTCCTCCTCTGTGCTCGCTTTGATCTGCGGTGTCCCCCAGGGCTCCATCCTTGGCCTCTTACTCTTCAGCTTAAACATGCTGCCATTGGGTCTTATTATAACCAGGTTCAGTAAAGTGGAATACATTTTTGTACAAGAAAGAGTGACTCAAAATGTGCTCAACCAAACAGCTGAGCAGGATATTCAAGTTTATTAAGTGCCTGATTTGGTTATTAAAGTGTTCAGGCACTATATCAAGAATGACAAGACACATGAAGGGGTATAACCATTTATAAAGGCTGTCAAGCTTATAGGAGATGGGGTTATAGCTTATTGCATCCTATAATCAGCCTAATAATAGAAAAGCAAGATGGTAACCATGGCAGCGATACAACAGAGACTTCAGGTGAAAACTGAACAGATTCAGGCATCAAGATGTGCGTTCTGAATAGTCAACATCAAACAAGCATATCACTCCAAGTCCAAAGGAGATCTGTGATCGCACAAATAATGAAACCTGAGCTGAAGAAGCGGCACAGAAGGAAAGAGCAGTCGGACTGTGATCCCAGGGTGAGCTATCCTCCGCTTTGAGTGAAACCAGTCCGCAGCTGTCAGATCGCTGCTGGAGATCATGCTGGATCAGATTCTTAAAGTCTTGGCCTTGGTCTGTGGCCCACGCCGCTAACAGAAATGTTTCTTCTCCATTTCCTTGTTCTTAAATCCCCGCTGCTCCCAAACGTATAATGAGAGAAGGCATGTGGAGGATGTGGACCTGGCTGCCTCTTTTTAAGGCTTCATTTGGAAAGTTTTTGACCCGAGGCCTTTCCCCAGATTAATTTCGTCTTCCCGATGTACCAGCGCAGGGACCGGCAGCCTCAAGGTTATTCAAGCTGGCTTCCAGAGCAGTTAAATAAACACAATCACATTATATTTAGTGGGACGATGTAATGCTTTGTGTTGCGAAACCCAGCCATTTGCCGTATAATGGCTCATTTATTTGAGAAAACTCCACTAAGCTCTCAGTTGGCCCCTCATATTGTCCTGTTGTTAACTGGACTCATCCTGTATTATAAACCTGGAGGGTTTATAATTCTCCCCTAGTGTGATGATTCAGCTCTTTGCGCGCCACAAAGTAACATCCAACTTATGCAACCCGTCTCCTCTGGAGTTAAATTAAAAAAATTAACACTGATGGTTTCTCCACACGCTGTACCTTTCCACTCGCTGCTTATAACTCTCATCACGCCCAGGCGGACTAAACGCGGCACTATGTGGATGGGAAAAAAAAACAAAATCAATGCTGAACAAATGTATTTTCATTAAGTCTTTAATTTCCTGCTTAATTGTTTAGTTGTGCCCATTTTGAGTCACTTTTTTCTTACTGGAAAGCTAAACGGTAATGGGGCCTAGGATGGATCCCTGGGGGGACACCACAGGTCAACGGGGCAACCGAAGAGGAGGCATTAACCATGGCTATTGAGGAAGTTCTGTTTGATATGGAGGATGTTTTATTTTAACTTGCTAAATAGAATTTTGTATCTTGGTAGAACCAAAAAAGTCTATTAAGGGTCGTTTAGTCATTATATCCCTGAAAAGTCGGGCATACAGATCTACGCCACGAAGCTTCGTGTCAACAGGATAACTCAAAAACTTTGTCAGGGATTATTTTCTAACCTCATACCCGCATAGACCATAGTGTGAGGAACTGACTTGAATTCTGGAACAGAGTGTTTTGAGAGTTCTGCCACATGGATTGTGTTCAACCACAGGGGGAGGCCAGAATCGGTTCCCCTTCCTGCATGAAAGTTAATCGCACACCGTAGCTTCATGCAAAAAGCAATTTCCACTTCTCAATCATTCCGTCCGTAAGTGATGAAGATTCCAATTTTCTCACTGTAAGTTGTCAATCAGAGCGACGCTTTTAACCTGAAGCATATTTTACCTTGATGAATAAAATAAAGCGTGTCAGCTATATGTAGGCCTCCATCCGGTTTAGTCGACTATTACTTTTTTTCATGCATTCACGGATAGATATCCTTCGTGCACAAAGCAGGGGGCTGGGGACTTTACCGGGACACACCCTATGACAGCGTATGCTTAGTCTAAAAGTAAATTTAGACCTTAGGTATCCTATAAATAAAAAAAATGCCCCGAATAAATAAAAAATGAAAAAAGATAAATTTTTTGTTTTTCATGGCGAGGACATTACAGGGTTGGAAAAAAAACAAAAAAAACTTGGCGTCTGTGCTGGCATATTACAGCTCATGCTCATGCTCCCAAAATCCCCACCCAGCATGGATTTTAAAAGAGATATGCAAACTACAAATCCCACACAAGCCAAACTTATAATGATAAAAAACCCAGCAACCCAGAGAGAGGATTTGGGAAATACACCGGTAGAAATAATTCTCATCCGGCCCCAAAGTTTAGTGAGGAGGCTTCACCGAGAAAGCCTGAATACACATACATTTTCACTGTTTCTGTCAGACTCCACTCATGCATTTCTGAATCACAGCCCATGAAGGCTGATATTTTGGCAGTAGCGCTGCATATTTATGTTGATATGGACGATTCCGTTGTCTGCTTGGAGGCTCGTTCCCTCTCCCAGCCCTTGCAAAGATTTTGGCCCGGCTGGATCATGTGACGAGAATGAAAAAAAAAAAATTATATATATATAATATATATATATATATATAAATTTCATGTCTTTTAGAAACATTTGACACCGTTTAAGGGATGAGACTCAGCTTGTTTTGCACCTACGAGATATTACTCTTCATTTTAGGTGTTTTGTGACATTTGTGTAATATGCATTGGAGTCTAGAAGAGATCATTTTGGAATGTGAACTGAATGTGGTTTGACGCGAGAAACTCAAACTTTTTGTCTCAGCTGCCTGGGGGATTATTATAGCAGCCGCATGAAGTAGTCTTGAACTGTTGGGATGTTGCTGATGCACATGAATTAAACTCGTTGCCCTTTGCCTGGCTACAAGTTCAAAGGACTCTTCACATCGGATGGTTCCCAGATGGAAGGGGGCGCTCTTCGACTCCCTGTATTGTAAAGGATTGTTGGCTCATATGTATTTTCTTGATGAACATTGTGTGCTCATATTTAAGACTGACAATAATAAAATGTTGTACCTTAAGATTGTGTCTAAGATTTCAGATTTCATTTATGTTTTTTTTTTTTGCGACACTGCTCCGCTAGCAGACTCTCAGAAATTGCGGCCTTGCTTACACTGGCACACATCCAGTAACAAGACAGACCTATTGATTTACCAGCCCCCAGAAGTCCTGACCTTCGATTGAGCTCATTGTGGTCTGGTCCGCCCGATACATCACCAACAACTGTTCACTGTAGTCCTTTAGGAGACATCAGTGTGTCTTCGAGCCTGAACACAGTATTTTTCCAGAGTTCTGCCACATCAATTATGTGCAACCACAGCGGGAGGCCTGAACCTGTTTCCCTTCCTGCATAAATGTTAATAGCACGCCGTAGCTTCATGCAAAAAGCAATTTCCACTTCTCATTCATTCCGTCCGTAAGCGATACAGGTTCCGAGCTTTTCACGGTAAGTTGTCAATCACAGCGATGCTTGTAACCTGAAGCATGTTGTACCTTGATAAATAATGTAAAGCGTGTCATCTATATATGTAGGCCTCCACCTGGTTTAGTCGATTATTACTTTTTTTATATGCACTGACAGATATATGTGTTTGCATTTAGTACCCCACCGGTCTAATTCAGCCTCAAACGATATTTAATTAATGCAAACATCTGCTCTCTGCAGCCGAGAGCGCAACATCACTACAGATACTGCTGGGAAAACATGTAAAGATGGTATAAAATACGTCCTCGCCTCTTGCTTAAGGTCAGCGTCCTTTAGAGGAAAGACGAGGCAGGCTTGTATCTTCAGCAAAATCTCTGGCAATGTGATTGAATGGAATTTTATTTTACTCTGTCAGACGAAACTGGTGAAGCATTGAAGGACAACAGCTAGAAAAACAAACAACACTGCAAAGGTGTTTTTGTGAGGGATGTGAACCCTTAAATCAGCATAACCACCTGTTTAAAAATTGCAACGGGAGTCAGTATCTCCGTCAAAATGAGCTGGTGGTGTTCCTTATTAGTCCAATATTTTAATTGCCTTGTCGATATCAAGTAAAATTGGTATGGAATGAAGAAACATTTTCAGAAGACATTTGGATTCTGCAGAATCAGAGCCTGATCACGGCAGAAAGAAATGCCTAATTGGGAAATGCAAAAAAACTCTTGGATTATCGATATTTCCTCAGGGGTCAGACCCGTCAGTGGGCTTCGTTCACCAATATCTTCCAAAGCATTTTCTTAAATTTGCGCCCAAAGAAAGACTTCTAAGAAAAAAAAACGAAGTCTGCTCCTGTGCTCTTAAGTTGGTGGATCTCATTCTTGTGCCTGTGGTACAAATAAGCAAATGACCATAAAAGGACGAACACGATGTGCAAAACGATGGGAAATGGCAGAATTTGAAGCCAAAATGCCGGAATAAATTCCTGAAAACGTGGAATGCATCTTTTTTTCCCTCTGATGCCAGCATTGTGAAACATTTATGTTTTTAATTGGTTTCAATGGGACCGTTTTCGTCCTTAACATGCTGTGAGGAACAGTTTGGAGTGGATGATTACATATCACTGAATCCGGGGTTGAATTTGCGAAATCCCCTCCAAATAACCCAACCTCTCCAAAATTGATGCCGTAACATTATGACCACCTGCCTAATATTGTGTTTGTCCTCTTTTTGCCGCCAAAACTGGTCTGAGATACATTGTTTGTTCTGACCCCCTCTATCAGAACCAGTGTTAACCTTTTCTGTTATTTGTGCTACAGTAGCTCCTCTGTGGGATCAGACAGCAAGGGTGAGCATTCATGCACCATGCACATAAATCAACCTTGGGCCTACATGACCTTGTCGCTGGTTCACCATTTCGCCCATCTCTGGACCAAATCAAATAAGATCTGCAGTTCTGGAGATTACAACGACGCAGGGGTCCATCAATAATTAGTTGTTTATTTTTTTAATCACTTGACAGCATAAGTTAAAACAGGATTAAATGTCTCTCTAAAACAGTGTACTATGGTAGAGCCTTATTTTCCACCAGTAAAAACTCTCTTTAAATCATCAATACGCTTCTATGACTTTCTCACATTTAGGAGCTTAGGGCATCAATTTGGCTAGTGACGGCTCTGCTGCTACCCATCTTAACTAACACCGCTGTTCTGAAATACTTTTACTTCTATGAGCAAAAATCCTGCAGGAATACACGTACAAATAATCTATATTCAAATATGTCACTGACACATTATCATTGAAATACAAATCTGCCTATCCACTCTATGAATAGTATACAGTCTGTGAATATGTTTGTCAAATTACATATTTGTCAGTAGAGTATAAAAAGAGAGGAAGAGACATCGTCGCCCATGAACAAGCAAAGAGCTCCATTTTATAAACATGCATACATAAGGTTATGACGAATATCGGAGGTCACAGCGCATTCACGTGAAGCTTACCAGCATACTGGGCTGCTCCTGCCAACTGATCCCCCCCGGGTCCCTGGTGTGAGACATAATGAAGTTTACGTTCTCCCTATATCTCGTGGCAATCTGATTGAAATGAGATTTTAATCTCTTGCTTATAAAAGATCTGTTCGCTAGTGGTTCTCCAGGAAAGGTCAGCATGCTTCATAAGAAATAAACCACGCGTGCGGGAGATAAGGCGATACTGTCTCCAAATCATTACACAGACCGGCCATCCATGTCATTATAAACACTGACAAAGTAAAGTAAGTAAAGTTAATTATAAGGATTTCTTTGTTTTAATGAAACCCGTGAGTGCGTGAGATATTGTAGGACAAGCGTAAGAATCTGAGAGACTTTGACATAGACCGAAATATGATGGCTTGACTGCTGGATCAGAGCACAGAGCATTTAGTACCTACCAAACGTGGTCCAGAATATAGAAATAGATAAAGAGGAATATTAGTGGAGGGATGGGCCTGAGGCCAAGGAGGAGTGGATTAAGATTTTGATGCAGCTCCAGATCTGGATGTCTTTGAGTTCTGATAGCGTCGCCAGATGGAGCATGATCTGACAGAGGAGTCATGGATTACTAAATAATACATGCCCAGTTATAAGTGTGAATGAATAATAAATTCATATTAAGTCGACATCATTTCCACCAAAGAGCTACAATTCTAGATTGTTTACCTCATGACAAACATTTATACCTAATATTTGAAATGTACGTGTCTTAACTACATCCAAAATCTCTTTCAATTATCTTGAATGCATAACTTCAACTAGTAACCTAAATTAAATTAAGTATTTTTGAGTCTAACCTCTTAATTTAAGTGTAAAATTCTAAATTTCAATGCGTCAGGAGAGGAAAACTTTTTTAGGAACACCAACTGTTCTGTTTTTACAGTGTTAATGTTGATTTCACCTGTCTATGCTGATATAAAAGAACCTCCTTGGTGGAGGTAAAAAAACAACAAAAAGGTTTAACTACACAAAATCAGCCTCTCCATTTATGATAAAAGTCTAGGTTGTAATTACTAATCCAACCATCTGGACCTGCTAATTGAACCATCTGTGGAGCCAAATTTAGATCAGTCGAATCTGTTTTCTCCCGTTTGTCTCAAGAACTCACCTCCCCAAAATCACTGGTCCTCTTCTCTCTCAAATACAAGTTAGATCCACGGAGTCGCAGAAAAGTTACATCCCAGCAAGTCTTCTCATGTATGTCTGCATGTTCTCATGTTCTCATGTTCTCATGTATGTCTGCATGTTCTCATGTTCTCATGTATGTCTGCATGTTCTCATGTTCTCATGTATGTCTGCATCTTCTCATGTTCTCATGTATGTCTACATCTTCTCATGTTCTCATGTATGTCTGCATCTTCTCATGTTCTCATGTATGTCTGCATCTTCTCATGTTCTCATGTATGTCCTCATCTTCTCATGTTCTCATGTTCTCATGTATGTCTGCATGTTCTCATGTTCTCACGTATGTCTGCATGTTCTCATGTTCTCATGTATGTCTGCATATTCTCATGTTCTCATGTATGTCTGCATGTTCTCATGTATGTCCGCATCTTCTCATGTTCTCATGTTCTCATGTATGTCTGCATGTTCTCATGTTCTCACGTATGTCTGCATGTTCTCATGTATGTCTGCATGTTCTCATGTATGTCTGCATGTTCTCATGTATATCTGCATGTTATCATGTTCTCATGTATGTCTGCATCTTCTCATGTTCTCATGTATGTCTGCATGTTCTCATGTTCTCATGTATGTCTGCATGTTCTCATGTTCTCATGTATGTCTACATCTTCTCATGTTCTCATGTATGTCTGCATGTTCTCATGTTCTCATGTATGTCTGCATGTTCTCATGTATGTCTGCATGTTCTCATGTATGTCTGCATGTTTTCATGTTCAAATTATGACTTATCTTCTTGTAAAATGATGAATAATGACATTTTTTAAATAGTGCGTCAGGTTTCCCGAGCAGATGAGGTTTGACGTGTAACAGCAGCGTCGGCGTCTATTATGAAGTTTTAGCGCTAACCTCTGACCTCCACTCGGAGGCTCAGAAAAACATTGTCTGCCCTACATAAAGGTATTTAGGATCGTTTCTGACATGTGCTGCTGGCCTTCAGTCCCGTTTTGAACAGGCCATGTTAAAAGTTTCTCCCTTTGAGCTCACTGTAGTAGCTGTTTACTCTAAAACAGGAATTGGCAAAGGGAGTTGGTAGCACACAAATGTATTTTGTGGGATGTGGACGTTCGTTATTGTGCCTACCTGCAGTGACGGAACAAAACAGCCACTTCCTGCCTGATACTGTGAACGCTAATTGTCAGACTGTAGGTACGGCACATGTGCCGCAGGGCCCGTGATAGACGTTTATGCACTGGAGAAAAGTCTAACCGACTGCCTCCCAACTCCCTATTGCCGTTCTCGCTACCCTCGTGCTCTCCCAACTATTTCCACCTAATTAATGTCAAAATTGGACTGAAAACAATTAAGGATCTGTCGACGAATGATCTTGATATCTTTTCCTCTCCCTTCACTTTGACTCCTGGAAGCAGGCAGACATCCTTAATGGCGGGTAAACATCTTTTGATTGTCTGATTGTCTCTCAGGACACCGCGGCTGAGCGGAGAGGAGGAATAACTCGGTGCTTATCAAAACCAAAGGATTCGCATCTACGCTGAACGGAATCAGAATGCAGTTTCCTCCTGCACAACTTTGGACAAAAAACGCCGTCTTTAAAACATTCACAATCAGCGCCGCTCGCAACTGTCAGTCATCGATAATGACGCGGTACATTCTACAAAACCCTGCAAACAAAAACCCTCAAAGAATGAAGCGGGTTTGTAAAATCAGGAATTTGAAATGTTGTCAAAAGGCGTGATTTCATGCATTTTCTGTTTAGCTTAAAAATAGCGTTTAGAATGTTTTTTTCTAAATCCATCCCGTCTTTTACCTCCTGAACATTTTCCAAGAGAAACCGTTGATGTCTAATTATGAAGCCATAATTAACGCCGCTGATTAGGATTTTTGGCACCTTCCACAGGATTGGAAATAACCAATGAGTGAGAGTCTGAGACAAGTTTTAAAGAACGCATAATGAGAAGACATGAGCAACTTTATGATGGATGAGGGAAAACAACATTTCCCTGGGAAATCACTCAACGAGAGGAATGTCATTGATTTTGTTGTTTTCTAAATTTACATGAAGAGGTTTGTGATTATGCTCCATCGTAAAACTTCTTTTTGTTTTCAGAGAAATAAAAAAGGCTGTGGTGATGCACCAGATACCGGAACTTTGTTCTGCTGTGTTTTACCTGGAAATGGGCTGACTGTGGTGTCTTTTAAATGAAAAAAAAACAAACCCTGCAGTCTCCTTCAGTATTTTTATAGTGGATAACTCGGGCCTACGCGGTTTTCCCAGACAGCAAGGGTATATCCCTGAAAAGGCCCCAATACCCTGAGCCCTGATTGAACTCCTCAAAATAAATGTGAAGTTATATCCAAAAAATATCTATAAATATATATTATATATAATAAACATAAAAGAGCTCCCCTTAGCGAGTAAAATATAAACAATTAAGGTAAAATATGACACCAAATAGATACTTTTTTTTTAGATTACCAGGAGCCAAATCTGAAATAAATTGGACCATCCGTAAGGAAGTGTCAAGCCTTTGTGTTCATATATTATTAGAGGAGGTTCTGTCACTTTAATTGTGTTGCCTTTGTGTGTGTTTCACTTGTGTTCCCACCTCCCTCTGTCGCTGTCCTGTGATTGGTCATCATGCTCACCTGTGTTTCCCTCCAGCTGTGTCTCATTGTCTCGTTATGTCAGTGTATGAAGTCTTTCCTCACCTTCCCTTCTGTGCCAGTTCGTTGCATGATGTTAACGGAGTCATCGCCCTCCCCGGCCTTCTCCCTGTGTGTAGTAAGTATATCCTAATGTTTTTGTTCCTGTTGTTTAGAATAAATAGTTTTGCACCTTCTCTGCTGCCTATTGTGTCTGCGTTTGGGTCCAAGCTAAACCCCAGGAGACTTCCTAACAGGAAGTTGTATTCAAGAAAACAGTGTTGTTGTTTTTTTTTTGTCAAAAAGGAAAAAAAAAGTTCATCTCATTGAGTTAAATATAAACTACTAATAGATAGATCTCTTCAGCAAACACTCCAGTTCTTCCTCGCACTAAGGGCTATGTGGGTACGAGCCTCGAAAATGAGCCATGATATATTTTTTGAGTTATAACGCTAACACAAAGGATCTGTGGCGGACACAGCGGCGGCGATGACGATTCCATAATATCACTGACTTCTCGGGGGTATAATAATTATTCTACTACACACATGACAAAAGAATCGGAGTTTCTCTAGACTCACAAACAAATAATTTTTCTCTAACAATTTAGAGAATAGGACTTCAGCTTTTGTCACGTGTATGGTGCAAAAAAGTGTTTTCTAGTTTACACAAAAACTCCAGTTCTTCCTCCCAGCTATTGGGGTATAGCACGTTAAAAATTATACATGAAATAGTTTTAGATTTATCGACTAATGTGAAGGATGCGACGGCGGGTCGCAGAAGATTCTTTTATAGTAAAATAATAAATAAAATATATTAAAAATGGTAAAGGCTTCTCAATTTCTAGTGCAAGAAAAAAAACATCCTGAATTGATTCCCTTTAGGGGAATCTTCCCAATGGAGAAATCTTCACTGGGTGGCTGTCAAGAGTTAAAGAATGGATTAGGTGCCCTTTGGGGTGTCTGCTTTTGGAGAAAAATGATGAAGAGCCTCCCTGGGGTGCCTTCGTAGTGTAAAAAAAATGGTTATGTGTGAGGTGTTTTCCTCTCAGAGCACTTTTTAGTGTGTCACTCCAGTGGAGAAAACATGGTAAATGACTCTCTAGGGTACCTCATAATGAAAAAATGATAATTTAGTTGCCTATTGTTTTTCCAACAACAGAAAAAAACAGTTCTGGAGGGAGTGTTCTGGAGGGAGTGTCACCAAAGGGGCGAGAATAAAAATATACCGTACTTTGAGGCCTGTTTCCAATACTTCTTAGATACATCTACTGTAGATGCAAACTTTCAGTCACACTTGTGACAGCAGCCTCCGCCAGGGGAAGATATCATCAGGTGGCAACCAACTTTCCCCGGACGTTTCAACCCCTAACCTCGACGTCCTCCAATTGGTTGCTCGGCTGTGATGATCCGTCACTGCCCATCTTCTCCTGGCTTCCATCTTACCTCCTTCCAACAAACACTGATAATCTTGTTTGTTTTTCGCAACAATTCCAGAGCCAAAACGAGGCTCTCTCTGCCTTCCTCTCCCTCCCAGCTATCCCCAGAGCTATGAGTGTGTTTCACACACACTCTACCAGAAACCCCTCTGCAGCCAACTACAATAGGGAATAGTCAGGCCTGCCAGCCTTTGTCCATGCACTGGTGGAGCAGGTCCTCGTACTTGAATGCATCTCCTCTCCCTGGCCTCATCGCAACCGTCTTCCCACGGGACAGTCAGTTCCACCAGGATGATCTTGGTGGATCCAGTAGATATTGTAAAAAAACCTTTCTCTGGTCCCTATCTGGCGGAAAAAACTGAAGCACTATTTGGGGTGTCTTTCAAGGGTAGAAATGCAATAAAGCTCTCTAGGTTGTCTTTCTAAAAAAAGTTTTAATAAGTTCCATCAGAGAAGGTATGGTAGTGTTCTTCATTGTATCTCTCCCGGGAAAAACAAAACTGATGTGAATTCTTGGTAAAATCCGCTCTGGTGAACTCGGTGGTGAAAACCAAACAAAAAAAATAGATGAGCCATTAAAGGTGTCCTTCAAGTGGAGAAACATGGTGAAAAAAAACAACAGGGTGCCTTTATGAGGGATTAGCAAAACCAGGTGACATTAGCATCACTTTTCCCTTAAAATGGAGAAAAAATGTTGACCTCTCCTCAAAAATGCCCTTGCAGTAGCGACGAGAGGCCTGAATTAATATGAAGCATGTCCACATGAGTCCATGAGTATCAAAATACACACTTAACTTTTCCTGGGTTTTCAGAGATGGAACAATCCAACATTTTATACTAACAACTAGGCTGAACGTGGAGCCAAATATTCTAAAAGATGCGTGACCTTGCCTTTTTATAGGAAAATTCGTGTTTTTCTCTTTGTCGACGCTAACAAGAGTCAACTCCTGCACTGCGAGGAAACATCTCCCAGGCAACAGAGATGAAACTACCAATGCGAGTAATCGGCACATAAATCTGGAGACTCTCCACTCCTACTTTGAGTAGCAGCGAGTGTCAAGGATACGTAAATGTAATACAGTATAACTACCAAATGTCAACTCTTCATCTCAAACACTGCAAGAACTGTATTTTGAAACCAAAAGTCTTATAATGTAAAGTTTTTTTCTGGGCCCAAAGGTGCAAAACTCAAACATAGATGTGGAGTAAAATCACTCAAGAACAGTTTATTTGGTAAAAATGTGCAACAATGACCTTGGAGCAAGGCAGGAGAGTAGGCAAAAAATAATAATTAGCTGGAGCCTGTCTTTCCTTGTAATAGTACATACAATAAAAAAGCATGACATATGAACCACAGAAGAATTTATTCAAAATAACACTGATAATCTTGTTTGTATGAAGAAATGTTCGGTCTGCATTGGTTCGCAACAACCAAAGTGGTCCATAAAAGATCTACTATAGGCGCATAGGCTACTTGGGGGTCACTCATGAACAGCAGGAGTCAAGACTAGTCCATGTTGTCCAATCCTACTGAAGAGCTACTACTAAACGGTTAATGTTGGTTCCGATAGAACCGAGAATGTGTCAGAACCCTCAGCGCATCACAGAGCGTGTGTTGGCAACCTACACAATCTGAGACAGGTGGTTGTAGTGTTATGGCAGATTGGTGTTTTTCTACAGTAGATTTATCTCCTCTCGAATAGATTAATAGATTAAATGTCGAGAGATAAACTTTAATGTAGGGATTTTGGGGAAAAAAGGTCAGTTGTATTTTTCCCGATGCTAGGAGAAGCTTCCGAACTTTTTCGGCCCACAATGTTTCTACAGTTGGTCCGATTTAGTCCAAACTTGGTGCAACTGAATCAAGTTAAGGAGATCTATCTAGCATATATCATATATTACCCTCATAGTTCAAATTTCACTCCCTACGGGGAGCTGAACATTTCATAGTAAGGAGGTTGTTGGGTCAAACCCTTCTGCTGGAGACTATAGCTGTCAGCCAATCACAGCTGGGTCACTTTCTAAGACTTCTTTATTCCATCATTTGAAGACAGAAAAGCTCATGGTGGCAACTCGAAGAAATCATTGTCCTCCTGATTCATAGCTCTGTTTTTGAGATCTTTTCACTCAAAGTAGGAAAGAAATGAATGGTGAATGCGTTGCGTTTGTTTTACTCAAGTGTCTCACACGGAGTGGTTCGACGAGAGATTTCTCACTTTTCTAAAGCAGAGTTATTTTTCTTCTTTCAAGAAAACCTTAATATCAGGGAATTTATCTTAATGCTCTTTTTGATAAATTCACTATAGACTGTCTCCTCTCAAAGCAAGTGTTTATTTCTTACAGTTGCCTTCAATTTAATTATTTTCCCATTATCACTATTATTCCACATCGGCATCTCATCGAGTTCTGAGGAGGTACTGGACAAATGAGGCGACGGATAAAAGTATTTGAAAAGAACGTCCTTTGAAACGTGACTGAGCTCTGCCTTAGAGGTGAGGAGTTCTGAGTGGAGCCTTTGCCCCTACCAGCCAAAAGGAGACAGTTTAGGTGGTTCAGCCATTTGGAGGTTTTCCAGGCAGCTGGAAGGTCCCCAAAGTAGACCCAGAATTTGCCTGAAGGACTATCTATCTAATCTGGCCTGGGAACGCTTCCGGATCCCGACAGAAAGAGCTGGAGAATGTTGCTGGGGAGAGGACCATTTTGAATTCCCTGCTTGTCTTGATACTTCTGCAAACTGTTCCCAGATAAACTAAAGATAGACGTCTATATATAATTAATCCTGTTTTTATTTGGATATCAAACCTTTACGAAACTATGACTTTACCGGCTGTTTGCACACAGATCGCAGTTAAACAGAGTTGGCAAAGCAGGTATAAACTTGTGGCGGGTTAAACTTCAGCACATAATACCTCACATCAGCACAGATTAATGAGAGGATCCGGCTGAATTTCCACACATAACGCTTCTGTGTGGGGATCTTACTGGACTGCTTTGGTCTCGGATCGCTTTCCACACGTTGTCTCTTCCTGTTCTTTGCCTTAATGCTGGCGGATCTGAGGACCCAGTCTCACCGAGGTGAGTTGTTGCAAAGGGCATCAATGTCTTAATGGCTCGATTTTGCTATTCGGGATGCTCCACACGCAGCGCAATCCAGAAATCTGGCAGCGCATTCTGACTCGACTCGATTTTAATTGCCCCGCTCATGGATGTCTCATTGAGGCTCTCTCGCTCAGACACGGGTGGGTGGCATGACTCGGTGGGAGAAAAGGGATAATGAAACCTGTTATCTGTGTTGTGTGTTTCACAGAAGCACCTGCTTAATTGTGCAGCTGGCGTGCGGAGGTGTCTCCCCTACATCTCATTCGACATAGGGGGAAACGCATCGTGCAGCAACCTTCACCCAAATTGCCTCGGATTCACTCAATCAAAAAAATAATACTGAAAATTAAAATTACATATTTATGCACCCCGAACCCGCTCCTCAGGGTTTGTGTGCCTCAGTCTGACAGCCAGTACTGCAGAATATATGTACAATCTGCGTAATATGCAAGAGTAAAAAAAAATAGGGTTTTAATCATGTTTGGGTGCAGTGCAGCCAAATTAGCCTCCTAGCCGACGGTAATACTGGCTGTCTTTATTTCAACCCACCTGAGGCTTTGAGGAAAAAAAGAAATCCGACTCTTTTTTTTTTAAATAGTTTGGATGGGTTTGTTATGAACACGATTCCAATTCCAGACCCCCCCCCCCTTTTTTTTTTTTTTTTCAAATGTGATTAATGAGCTGACAGCCGTCAACTTTCGCAGTCCTCTGCTTTAATCCCGGGCCAAAATCTAAAGTCTTGGAAATGCTGACACTCCCAGTCTAAGCCGTAAAGAAATTACTGCAGCTGTCTGATGTGCGTGCGTGTATTTTTTCATTATCAAAGGGAGCTACCCTCTGGGCCAAACATGCTCTACTGACACAATTACAAAAGCAAAGCAGAATCCATAGCACAATATACACATGCTAAATGGAAGCGTTTTTAATTGCACTGGGCTCGGGCTAAACCACCTGAATGCATCATGGGTAAGACGTCAGTAGCTTCTAGAGTTACATCTCTTTCTTAAGATCTAAGGCAGGAACGAAATGAGTTCAATCAAATCTTAAAATAAAAATAGCATTCCTATTTATGTCCTGCACATAAGACAAACATGTGTCCATGATTTATTACTGCGTCTCCAGAGAGCAGCATATGGCATGAAGGCTGTCACTCCTCTGTTAGTTGCTGAGGAACTGGGATCGCGTGTTCACAGAAACGAATCCTGTTTCACCATGAATGCAAAACTATATCCTATATTATATATTCATGTGTTCACTTTTTGTTTATGCAGCAGAATTACAACATAATATTTCAGATTAGTTGTTTTCCGGCGTTGAGGACGAGAACAAAACCCGTTCCTGCAGGTACAGAACCTTTTTTAACGAATCACCCATTTAAGGGGTATAAGCTTGGTTATTTTAAGCCTTTCATTGTTTGTGTTTCTGGATGTACTGTATGTACTATGAAGATAAATCTGTTTATTTTAATGTCTTTTACTGGCATTTTTAATATCATCACATAGAAGAACCTTTCCATGAAAAACTGACATTTGAACTTACTCCTTCTTTTCCGATCGTCCTGCACGTATGCGTGGGAATTGTCTTCCCACCTCTCCACTGAAACTTTTCCAGACAATTCAGTGAAGGTCACATGATCTGGATGGGAAGTAAAGGTCCGCAGCACTAGACTTAGTCTTCCAGATTTAAACATCTCATATTTGGTTCTCTAGACTTTGTACGTTTGCAGCCCAAAAAGGGGGCTGCAAACGCAAACTCCCTGCAAACTCCTCCCCCTCCCCTAACACGTCGAGCATTAAACCCATCTAAGGGATAACGGACGGTTGAGTGCCTTTTTGGTCTGACTGACCTCATCTACGCATCAGGAGCGACAATCAATGATTCACCATCAGGAGCAACCTCAGGTTCAGATCTTGCTCAAGGACACGTCAATAAGATGAGCACAGGGACAAAACGTTGACCTTCCACTGAACAACCACTCTACTTCCCGAGCGTTGTGTGTGTGTGTGTGTGTGTGTATGTTTCTGGAGGTATTCTCTCATGACCTTCCTATATTATATTTATCTGTTTCAGGCTCTTCCAAACTTACTGTGATGCTCAATATGACCCAACCAGCGGAGGCCCTGTCTGTATATACTCCACTTTCCTCACATCAGTACAATCTGAGGTCTTCCAGGAGTGGATTCTCTACTTTGGACCGGGCAGTAGGCAGCTGCGCTACCCACTGCCTAACACCAAGAATGTTTGGACGTTCGATCCGCTTCTGGCCTTGGCGCCTCTTTGTAAGTATGTTTTTATATTCTCTCTGTTTCGTTTGAGTTCACTCCAGGAACTCAAGCTTCCTTTCAAAGTCAGAAAGAATGTGCCTTATAAGTGAATGGTGCTTCTAAATTGCCCACAGTTATGACTATGAGCATGAATAGTTGTCTTTGTGTCCACCCTGTGATGGGGAATTGTCCAGGGTATAACCTGCCTCCCAATTCAACATTGATTACATATAAAAAGCAAGTAATTTGAAAGATGTTGGTATTTTTGTATAATTCACGTCACTGCTCCTTGAGAAGTTATGTGGCGGTGGGATGTTTCTTATTTTCTGTGTCCAGTTATGTCGCACATCTAGCCATTACATTAAGAGACACTTGTTCTTTAAGCTATTTTTAACTATTGAAACATAATTTCATAGTAAAATATCTTCATATACAAGTATTTCCCTTTTGAACAAAGAAAACTCCAGACATATCTATATAATAATAAATCATAAAACATTTTAAAAGTCTGGTTAAAGGATTTCTATGTGGAAAACCTTCAACCAGTCACTCTCCCTCAACCTTAGTGTCCAGATTGGTTCCTCCTCCTTTACCATTTTAATATCTACCACACCATTAACTATTTCCTTTCCTCTGCTCCTCTTCATCGCCTTACTCCTGTAGAACCCTTCACGAGCGGCCCACCATCCGTGTGGGGATCCGGTTCTACTCCGGCTCCTCAGGTGATCTCTAAACCAAGGAGGGCCTACTCCCATAATCTCTCCCACAAAGCCTGGATGACAGTAGGAACACACACACACACACACACTCGGCCTCTCCCCCTGCTCCCCTGGGAGGCACAGATGAAGATTCTTCTGACATTTGGCCCTCTCCTCCTCCTACTCTTCTGTCTGTCTGTTCTTCACAGCCTGTATTTTCTCCTCTAACTCCTTGGGAGCCCGTTCCCAATCTCATCTTCCAGGCCAACTCTTTTGGTCCATCCCTGCTCTTCACCTCTTTGGAATAAGTTTGATGCACACAGTCTTCCTCCCTGACCTCCCACCGTCTCCCTTCATGCTCTTCAGCTTCACTTCTCTGCAGGTATCCGTCTCACTGCTGCTCTGTTCATGTGAAGGAGCGGGACACCATTTACATTATTTACATCCTCAAACTCTCCGATTCACATTATTGTTTGATGCACTGAATACTTTCAAAGTCTATCTGCCACTCAAGTGCATTCGGCGTTAGTCTAGTAACGCAATGTGATACGTTAAGAAAAATACTTCTAGTTGGATATAATACTTAAAAAAAAAAACGTATATTCATACCAGGGCTGTCATCTCCCAATTAATCTAGGAACCTTCTTTCACACAAATTAGTCAATCATCATGTTTTCCCATTATTCAAGCATCGATTTCCACCGGGGTTGATTACAAATAGATTAGTCAATGACCAAGGAGACCCCCCTCCCCCCCCTCAAAATAAGGTAAAACAAAAATTAATATCGGGTGTTTTTGGGTTGTAATAAGTGAAGAAGAAAAAAACGGCCAGTAAAACAAGTGAAAATCCTATCTCAAAACTAGTGAAAGATCATCCAGCAGGAAAGGTTTGGTAGTGGGTCAGTGATGGTCTGGGGAGGCAGATCCTTGGAGGGTCTCACAGACCAACGGTACCTCGACTGCTTTTGGGTTTTATTGCGTATTTTGTCAGTGCAGGGAACCCTGGATTCCTCTTAGTGCAGAACAATGCAGGTCCCGGATGATAAAGGTATCGATGCTGTTGACTGGTCCTCACGTTCCCCAGATCAGAATCCAGTTGAGCACCTATTGGTCGTTATGTATCGGTGCATCAGATGCCGCAAAGTAGCGTCACTGACTGTCCAAGAGCTCACTGAGTCCCTGATCCAGGTCTGGGAGGGGCGTCCCCAGGATACTGTCCTCCGTCTCATCAGAAGCAGGTCAAGATGATGTCAGGAGAACCTTCAGGAAGGTGGGGTCCAACCCACTACTGACACACTTTTGTCACACAAATTTGATCAGGGATAATATGGGCTCATCAGCGCTGCGTCCGCCGCAGATCCTCAAAAAATACTTCATGGATCATTTTCAAATTTTACACCCACATGGACCTTAGTGTGAGGAAGAACTGTATTGATTTTGTGAAAAGATGGGTTTATATTTCTGACACTATGGGGAGTTTTGGCACCAAATAATGAATTTCCACGTCGACAAAGTTTTCGTGTTCGTATTTGTGAAAGTTTCGGGGCTGTAATTTCTCAACAGTCGGTCGGTCCGATTTAGTTCCAGATTGGTGCTGATTGGTTATGAATCGACTCGAGGAGATCTATCTCTTTTATGGATTACATTTTCCTCAACGTTCATATTTTAGCCGCTTTGGGAATTTTATTTTACTAAAAATACTATAGACATAACTTCACATTTAGTTTGAAGTGTTCAATCAGGGGGATTGCTTGTACAACGCAGGGGATTTGGGACTTTTTCGGGGATAAAACCTTTCTCTAGATAGTTCATTATGATTTTGGGAGTGATTTAGAGCCCAGCCCTCGGTTCAGGGTTCGTTCTTACCCGATTCTGTTAGAATCTCACATTCGTCTCCTTGAAATGAATTAGTAGTGAAAAGCTGGCAGTATTTCAGTCACAATGCCGCGTCACTCCAAACGGCGTCGCTATCATCTTGAACGTCCTTTGAGATGGCTGACTTCCAAGTCGTAAAGTGAATGAGAAAGAATGGTCCACAGCAAGGAGACTCAGACTCACCCGCATCTGGGTCAGACCGGAACAATGATCCCAGCCAAACTGAAGCTGGAGAGGCTTCAAACGACCGCGTGAGATGAGGCTCAGAGAGAATACGCGGCGTGACGTGAAGACTGCTGCTCATAAACATGGGCGGTTTGATTTGATTGGGCTTGAAAGACACGGCGAGGGAAGAATGGGAGGAAATCCGTCTGCCGTGTTGTTGCGCACGTTTCAAAGAAACCTTGACGCGGAACTCGCTGCCAAAGATAAATCTATCGCTAATGAGGCAGGGGAGGGACTTCTTTTTCTTTAATGAGATCTCTCTGGATTTCAATTTCAATCAATTAAAATGTAAAAAAAAATAAATAATATGATAAAGCGGTGTGGATAAATTCAATCAGCTGAAGTGACGAGTGCGTCTGATGATGAAGATGGATACCCACATCTCCCCAGGTCACATAAAGCGGACATACAGTATGACATAAATATAAAGAGAGACGTGAGACGATGATCAATCAGGAGCAGAGGACACTGAGACAGCGGCCACGCTATTAGAGCGGAGATTCTGACTATTTCAAACGGGATTGAATGTATTATACAGAAGATGTCTGATTTACATATCAGCATTAAGTAAGAGATCCAGGTCCAACAAGAGATAAGCTGCCTTTCTACTGCTTCCAGTTGAATATAATCCTGCTCCTGTAGGAAATGAAATTATTGCATTCTGCAGTTTTCATTAAAGTTTCAGCCAAACATCCCAGATTTTGTTGGCTGGAGTAATTCTGATGTGTCTAAATGCAATGCCAAGTCACAACAACAGTTAGACATGTGGGATGACCTGAAAACCTGGGGCGGACTCTGTTTTCTAGGTGGGTGGTCCTCTGTGTTGACTGGAGAGAGGGATATCCAGGAACTGGATTAATGTGTGTTTTATGTATCTTGTCTCCATGTTTTCACTTTACTTTTCAGAAATATGAATATATTTTTATCTACTTTGATTTAGATTTTTGAATCCCTATAAGCACTCGGCTTGTTTGCTTTTTTTTTCTTTGGGGTGGTGCGTGGAGGCGTGCAGATATTATTGAATCATTATAAGGCCTCATCAGACCGTCAGACAGCAGAAAGGCCCCCAACCCTCTGCACAATACCAGCACCCCTGATTGAACTCCTCAGATTGAAAGAGTATTTAAATCTGAAAAACAGTGTTTTCATTTTTTCCAAAGGATCCCAATAGTGAGTAAATAGAGTAAATAATTAGATAACCCTGAGTTATCGCATTCACACGAAGAAATGTGAGGCAGCAGCGATGACTTCATAATATCTCCTACTTTTTTGCAGATTTCAAAAAGTAGTAATTGTAGTGGGTTAAAATCCTGAAAAAAAAAAAATCATATTTGATGGTTATTGATGAAATTATTCAAAAACTGAATGAAACGTGAAAAATTATTTTGATATATCACATTTTTGGCATTTATGCCCTCAAGTGGGATGTGGGCGAAGTTTGGAAGGTTCGCCAAGGGTACGCCGATTAATCTGTCGTACAGTTGTTTTTGTGGGGGGGGGGGGGGTATGTCATGTCGAGGTGACTCGTGTTTGTACCTGGTAGAACATTCTCAACCTACACAATCACAGTTTTCATATGTCGGTTCTTCACCTCCAGTGACTAATATTTCACCTGAGAAGTCACCGCTCTCTCCACCTTGAAGGATGCCGGTGATCCCTCCATCCCTGCAGGTATCAAGGGATATTCCGCTCAAAACCCACACAGATGAGTGTGTGGGTGAGCGGCTAGCGTTGACTGATGCTGTTTTTCCACCTGAATTGGAGAGCACAGTCAAGGGCAGGGATCCGAGTGTGTTTCTATGACATGTCAGAGCAGATGGTATCCCAAAGGTTGATGGGGGTACTGACCGTGAATGACATCTGTGTATTGTTTTTTTAGTTTACCAGGCAGAGAAAGCTCATTCCAAGAGTTCAACACACAAAGACACAATACATATACGATGGGGTAATATTGGCATTCATAGCATTTCTGTAGCAGATGAAGAACATCTCTTGTTTCCTTCTAATATTTGGGGAATTTAAAGGACTTCTGGCTCTTTCTTATGATGACGATTATTCTTAAGCTGCTATCGCTAACAGCAACGGGTTCCCTGACAAGCCCCTCAACCAAATCCGACTTCTGGCTAGGAAGTGATGGTCGAAAAGTAATGTTTTTGTTAAAGGCTCCACTAGTGAGTAAAATATGAACTAGAGGAGGAGGAGGGGTGGTGGTGGTAGTAGTAGCAGCAGAAACCAGGGGTGCAGTAGGATTGATGGATGGGTTCAAGGTTGAGATGGAACTGCACCAGAGATCGGCCCTGGAACCCTTCTTGTTTCCTATGATGGACGGACCGACAGATGAGGTCAGGCGGGAGTCTCCGTGGACTATGATGTTCGTGGATGACATTGTGATCTGTAGTGAGAGCAGGTGGAAGAAAACCTGGAGAGGTGGAGGTATGCACTGGAGTGAGGAGTGAAGTTCAGTCGCAGCAAGACAGAATACATGTGTGTGAATGAAGAGGCAGGAAAAACATTGAGGATGAAGGAATAGAGGCGAAGAAGGTGCAGGAGTTTAAGTCCTTGGGATAAACTGTTCAAAGCAATGGAGAGTGGGGGGAAAAAAGGTGAAGAAGCAGGCAGGGTGGAGTGGGTGGAGAAGCGTTTCAGGAGTTATCTGTGACAGAAGAGTACCAGCAGGAGTGAAGGGAAATTGTTTACAAGATGGTAGTAGAAAATCGGTTAAGTCGGTTTGCATTATAAAAGAAAAAAATATTATTATTATAGTATAATATAGTATAAAAAGTTGTTTCCATTTTGCTCAAATGTTTTAGGTTTCTCTCCCGGTCTATTCCCCGTCCTTCTGTGACGTTCCATTGAAATCCATCCTGCAGGTTTTTCCTAATCCTGCAAAACAAACAGACACTTATGAGAACATGGCCGTCCTTGGTGGTCCTGATTTTGAATTATGCAGTATGGAATTAATGCACATATTCTCTACTCAAGTGGAAACGTAATAAAACCTGTGAGATGAAAATTTAAAAAAAAAGGTATAAGATTTACTTCAATTACTGCCGTTCGCAGGCAGAGGATGGATTGTGATTTATTTCCATAATGTAAAAAAAAAAAAAGTGGATTTGGCCTCGAAATTCATGTCTTCCCACCTCATTTACATACGGATACCGAAATAAATACATGAAGAAATGACAAAAACTAAAACAATAAATAAATAGATGATGGTATAAATAAAAACATGGATAATACAGAATTAAATAAATATAAATGTAGCCCTCTTCAATGAAAAAATGTATTTATTTATTTCCAAATGTATTCCATTTACATTATTTCAATGTTCATTTCTGCCTCTGGTGTTTGTTAGCGCGACATTTCATCTCATAAATCTCTTTTAAAGATGTTTTTAAACGCAAAAATGAACAGATCGGATCTCTTCCTGAGGACACGATAGAAATACATCCTAACGCAGGTGAGGAAGATTCACTTGCTAAAATCCTCTGTGACCACCCTTTCTTACTGAGAAGCCAGATCTTTTTCTTTTTTTTTTTTTTTAAACCCCGACACAATCCAGTAAAATAACAGCCCTGCATCCCCGTGAAGAACTCTTGGATCTGGTCTTTGGCCCGTTCCTTCCTGCATAATTTCACCTACTGGTTTTTTTTCAAGAGTGGAAGGAAATTGCATAGGGGATGTCATAAACTTGCGTAGGTGATGGAGGAGGAGGAGGAGGAGGAGGAGGCCCTGCGCTGGAGATGCGTGCTGTGGATGATTCCGGCTCACGCAGGCAGAGATTAGCAACACGGCGCAGAGGCGACCTCGGCGGCTACGCCGGCCCCCGGTTTGGTTCCCTCCCCTCCGGCTATGGCCTTGACCCGTCTTTTGCATTTAGCCAGCTGCGCCCACGCAAACACTCAAAATGATGCCCATAAGTACATCGTCAGACACGCAGTGAACACACCATCACTGCTCTTGTTCTCTTAGCATCAGAATAATCCTGCACAACACGGTTTCATCTGATCGACCAAACATCAGTGGCAGTATTTGAGTGATTCCAGTGACTTTAACCTTTATTCATGCAGGAAGCCCAGTTTGAATCAAATTCTCCTTCTTTTTTTTTTTTTTGCTTTTTTCTTTGTTTTTGCGGGGATAATGAAGTGACTGATTGAAAACGTTGGAGGGTATTCCTGGATGAGAGGATTCCATCCAAGGTTAAAAAAATCCTATTGAGATACACAAGGCCAAACAATTGTTTTTTTAAAAAAGCAAAAAAAAAAGCACCAGCACTTAAAGGAAGCCGAGAAAAGCTGCCGGCTTTTTCCCAATATTTGCCGAGACGTTGTGAGGAACCCGGACCCAGATGAGTAAAACGTGTTTGAGTTTGTCGGCTACGTCGGAGTCACAAGTCTGGAGAGTTCTGGTTTTAATCATGTGGGTGGAGAATCAAACCAGAGACTGTGGTGGGGAGTTAGTTTTGATTCCCTGTATTGTCTGTTTATTTTAACGCCTTTATTCTCCTCGATAACGTATTACCCGTCTCTCGTGTAATCCTCTCTTCCTCCCTGACTGTTTCCACTTGTGTCCAATCGTCTCCTCTGAGTTTCGGCTCTCCTTTCTCTGATCTGGATCTTAAAATGATCTCCCGGCTGAATCACCATAAACTCCTGCATTGTTCAGATTTTCATCTGAAGGTTTTCTTATTTCTTTACTTGTTTCCCAACTTTTTATGGAATGACCTCTGTCGGACTTTTATCAATTAAACCCCCAAGCTGAACTCTTCACTTCTCGTACCGTCTTCATTTGGGTCCTGTGGTTCAACCACGCATTCAGAAACAAAGAGCAGCTTGGTTGAACAATGAATCCGATGAAGTGGGAAACACGGTCGCCTCACGGCTAGAAGGTTACAGGTTCGAATCCACTTCTGGTCTTTGAGCCTTTCTGTGTGGAGTTTACATGTTTTTCCCGTGAATGCATGTTCAAATCCAAGAACCCCAATCCGATCAAATCCAAAAAGAGATTCTTGAAGACTTTGTGCACGGCTGGTTGAATGATCTTTGATCCAACGGGATCGGGAGTTTACATGCACCGACTCGTTTAATCAGAACCGCTATGTGACACGCTCACTCTTACTGGAGGAATCTAGAAACGTCGTCCCCGGCAGGAAGAGTGTATCCCTGAAAGGCCCCTAATCCCCTGCGGTATACAAGCGATCCCCCATTTGAACTCCTCAAATTAGATGTGAAGATATGTTCAAAGTATTTCCGTAAAAATAAAATCTCCCCGAAGTGAGCAAAAAAAATATGATCCACTCGAGTAAAATATGATTCACACAATCTCCTGGGTTGAAACTTGGACTAAATTGGGTCTATGGTTAAGTTTCTCCGTAGATCTATGAACTGAAATAAGTGTAAAACACAAATATTCAAGAAACTCTCCTCCACTTGATTCATCTGCACCCAGTTTGGACTAAAACAGATCGAACAAAGTTCATGAGCTTGAAAACCCTCGGATAGATAAATAAATGAATACTTTATTCATCCTGGAACCGAAGCTCCCCCTAGTTTTAGAAATATACAATCCAACTTTCTCATATCAATCCTGTTCTACCTCGCACTGAGAAATGTGGTGAGAAAATGTCCAAATTATCCATTCAATAGTTTTTGACTAATTTACTTAAGAACAGTGTTTTTCATAAAAATATGTATGTGTATATATGTATGTGTGTGTTTAAATGTAATTCTATTACATGTTTGAAATAAAGACTTTTTATTTCATTCATTCAAATTCACCCCCAATGTAAAAAAACTAACTTACTTAATAAATATTTTTTTTGTCCATTTAATCAATTGTCTGGACATTTATCGTCACTCATCATGTTTAATGTCTCTGCTCCAAAACCGAAACATGTTTTTTTTATCATCATACACCATCCAGCCATTACATTACAACCAAAAGCCTAATATTGAACAGCTCTGGGAAGCATATTGTGTTCAGGCACCTTTATGAGAACCAGCATTGACTTTTTCCGGATATCGTTCCAGAGTCAGTTGTATGTTACTCATGTGTATGAATGAGCCTTAGGTTACCAGAACTCAGGGGAAGTCCAGTTGTCTTTCCCTCTGCCACTTATCCCATAATCACACAATCAATGTTATTCTGACTTCATCCGTCGTCTATGTCTGATCATTGTGTGTTTCTGAGCTTCCAGTTGTTAATCGATTTAAGTCTCGGCGTTTATGAATGTATTTTAATCTTGCTGACTGTCAGAAGAGACGTCCGCTGTTCATGGGTTTGAGAATCCAGCACCAGAACTTGAATGCGTCATCCTGAGGGTCCGTATGCCAGCTATCCATCTAGGTTCATTTAAACAGAATCCTGCTGGACTTTAACGTTTCGTTGGAAAGTGACATAGCACCGGCAATTACGGCATGAGATTGTACATATTTTTAATTGAGTAGTTAAATGAAAATATAAAAGATTTATAAAGCACTACATATTTTCTTTCATCCTAGTCTCGCTCCTGCGGCTGCTGCCAGAATCCACTCAAACCCCTCAGCGCAGACAAAGATAATTTACTTTTAAATAGAATCATATATATATAATGGTGCACTCACTCATCCCTAATGTTAGCCTTAATTACATCCATTTGTAGCTCCTTCTTTAAAGGAGGGAATTTCTTTTTTTGGGCTTGGATCACCTGTTTTTGTGCAAATCATAGATACTCCTAATGGCTATTAGGGCTAATTAAGGAGTTTCTGGACAGAGAAATGAAAACAAATGTCATATAAAGTGTGTTCCGCATGAGTATCCCAGCATGCTCAAAGGATCAAAGCTTGTTGTTCTTCAGCACACACTGTTGGGAAAATCAGTTCCAAAAGTGTGAATAATGCTAAATCTCGTAATTCCTTACCGTCCCATTTTCTTCCACTTAATCGGGGTCCAGTCAAGGTGGGAGTGGACGGAGAAGGGTATTCCAGACATCCTTTTTCCCCAGAAAATTTCACCAATTTATCCTGGGGGAATCTTGAAGCATTCCCAAACCCAGAGGACATAATTAATCTCTCCAGCATATTCTGGGTTTAATCCGGGGTCTCCTCCTAGCTGGACAAGCCTGGACGACCTCCACAGAGATGCAGCCAATCAGATGCCAGAACCATCCTTTCAGTGCAACGGAGCAGCTTTAATCCCAGCTCCCTCCAGATGTCTGAGTTCTGCTCTTTATCTGTACGGCTGAGGCCGGTCATCCTATGAAGGAAGCTCATTTCATGCACTTCTATTCTTGACCTCATTCTTTTGGTCACTACCCATACCCCCTTTTCCACCAAGATGGTTCCAGGGCTAGTTTGGAGCCAGAACATGTCTTAGCACCAGTTCTTTGCATTTTCTACAGCCTAAGCACCAGCTCCAGGCTTTCAAAACTGGTGCCAGACAAGAACCAACTTTTTGCTGGTCTAGAACCAAGAAACCGATTATGTCCCGATTATCTATTATTGGGAACAGCAAGACAAAAAACACTCAACCACCATTTTTAAAACAATATTAACAGCAACACTGGCTCTATTACCAGCACCAAACTAGCACCAGGTTCTTTTTGTTTGAAAAGGGGTATCAGAGGTCCAGTCTATAGATTAGGACTGGAGTTTAGCGCGACCGGTGAACTAGGAGCTTTTGGGCGCCCCCTTCTGGAGACAGACCTGAGAAGGGAGCTCATTGGCGAGCATCTGGTAACCACGTCTTTTTCCATGGGCTTTGGCTCATAGATAGACGTCAGGGTCGGGTGCAAAGCAGTACAAGTGGCAGAGGACGACAGGGACCTGGAACCAGAGCTTGAGTGGCAGCTGCACCAGAACTTTGCAGGGTCTTTGGGTGCTTAAAACCCATCTTGCCAACATTTGGGGGGGAATCGACCAACTAGTGTTTGTTGTGATCCTGCTGACAAATCAGCCGAACAGACCAGACCAGCGTTCAAAACTATCCAGAGTCTGTGACAAGTGCTTCGAGGTAAATGAATCATGTCTGCACAGAATAACCCTGACTGAATGACGCTACACTTACCTGTCACGCTGTGACAAAGCTGAGGTGCGAGACAGGAAACGGCCGAGTAATTCAGTTTCTTCTTAAAAACTACCTTAGAAACAAGATTAAGTATCATTGCCCGCTGCCAGAAAATAGACATCAACCCTCATGTTAACACTTTTACAAGACTGGGATTGAATAAAGTCGCTGCTCGGTGGAACATTGTTTTATTATATCTGATAATAAAAAATCACTTTAGTTCCATCTTCCCTGCTGACTTTGGTCAAACTAGACGCGGGAACCAAAAGGACTGAGACTCCCTCTTCAGAGAAGCAATAAAGTTATGTCTTGTAATTGGAATATTGTTGGTGTTCATCATGCTGTAAGACCACTGGCAGGTTTGCCCCTATGGCTCATCAGACTGCATTAAAGTTTGATAAAAAAAAAAGTTATGTCAAGAACCTTTCCAGCAGACACGTTTGTTTATCTCCGCCAGATGGAATTAATTGGACACAAACTCAGAAAACGGACCTCTTGTTGTGAAAAATGACTTTATGGAAACATGAAAAATGTCCTTATTATACCGGAACGAGGAAATGGAAACGTAGGAACGCGAGTGTAGCGACTGTAAGAGAAGGAAACACTCTGCCAACACCTCCAGGCATGAATTTCATCAATACACCTCATCTTCCTGAGAGCACCGCCATCAATTCATACAGAAAGCGGTAACGGGAAGCGTCAATGATTCAAGGGTTAGGAGAATTTCCCCGCACTTTACTACTATTTTTACAGCTGTTCCCTGATAAAGGGTAAACTGAGAGGAGCCCAGCAGATATTGATGTCACTGTGTGAGATCCAGATGGTTCCCGACAGCAGTGACACTGGATATCCTTTTTATTACGCGACTATTGTTGTGCAGACGAAATGGAATTAAGTTGGCGAGGAATAGATGCTTCAAGGTTTGGGTGATTGGATGAATATATATATGGATCAGCAGTTCCAACACTGATGGATCATCCATCATTTTTTTTTTATATTTCATTACTTAATTTGGGTTGTTTCAGCGAGAGGGGAGAACAGGCTATCGGTTAGCGAGCTAACACAAGAGTGAAGTTCGGCAACTGCAGAAGATTGGAAAGATATTTTCGGTAAAAGAGTTTTATCTTGTTTATATGGACTTGGATGAAGACTGTTTTATGAATATCAGAGTAGGCTCCTCTAAGACAGGGTGAAGGGACTCAGATTAGATTTTCTTGTTCTGCATAAACCCTTTAATGTACCCAGGGAAAAAAAACTATGGAAATTATTTTTTTCTTTTGCATATCTTACGTGTTTGATTATATCAATAAAGGCATCAGACACTCTAAATTTATCATAAAATATCAAATTGTGCAATCGAGCATGTTTTCAAACAAGTTTTAAAAAAGTAAAAATAATGAATCATTCTTATCTAATGATGTACTTTGGTATTAAATCATGTTTTCAGAAAGTTGTTTGACCCTTATTAGACTTTTTTTGGCTGCATAAAGTTATATAATTCTGTCTATTACCACCTTACTTATTGAATAGGACTTTGTCTGTATGGTTAATGCCTCCTCCTCAGCGACCCTTTTAACCTGTGGTGTGCCGCAGGGCGCCATCCTCGGCCCCATAATCTTTAGCATACATATGCTGCGACTGGGTCGTATTATAAAACATATTCCGTTGAGGGGAACACATCCCGAGAAAACATTGACTCAAAACGGACATTAAAGGTTTTCAATCTGGCTCAAATGGGGTTTTTAAGTGCTATGTGAATTAAAGTTTAACATCGGAATCACTTTCATTTGGGCACCAGAGTCATCACCATGTGACACGAATCGGACTTCATGTGGCTTTTTCGGCATTTACACATGCATCCAACACAAGTGAAGTTTTCTCAGCTTGTTGGAGGAAGCTGAGGAAACCCACGCAAACACGGGGAGAACGCGTAAACTCCGTCTAGAAAGGCCCCGAGGCGACTGTGCTACTGTCTGCTGCACCACGATGCCTGCGTTGGCAATCCTCCAGGGGAAAAATGTCATGCATATATTCACAACTCTACTCACTTCACTCCTCAGGCATCCACTTCAGCATCAGCACCAGGAGTTGTCTCAATAATATGACATTTTATGTTGTCGGGAGGCAGATGACTCAAAAACCTATCAATGCATGCAATCATGTCCGCCTCAGAGCTGGAGACGTGTCACTGGTACCAATGAGAACAAGATAAGCAGCAGAGTGCTAAAGTCCAAACTGAACAATTAAGCTCGTAATGTAAACACAAGCTTTGTTGTGCACCTCCTCTGAATGGAATACGGACGGTGTATTTGTTAGTGTGTGTGAAGGGAAATGTGCAGCCAAATCTCATAGAAATGATGATTATACATTGAGGTGAACCTTTTGCAATTTTCTTGGCCGATCAGCGATTTTGGTCGATTCTGATTTTTTTTTTTTCCTTTCAAGTTTTAAAATCAACATGAGGAGTTTGTGTTCAGTGCCCTTATGTTAAAAGATTACAGTGGAAGTAACGCTGGTTGGCATTGTGTATGTATTCTGACGTATTGAAATGAATGCACCCTCCATCCCCCCCCCCCCCGCCGTGTGTTTCTTGAATAGAAGTGGAAATAAAAGTTTGTAGGCTTCATTCAGTCCATCATATTTTATTTGTTGGCTTTGTTGAGGGACTTCAGGGCTCGTTTCTGGTTCTGAGCTCCCGCTAGCTTCAGCTGCTATGCTAATATTAGCTTCTTGAACCGTCTTATGTTCCTCGGGGTAAATAAATTTGAAGCGGGTGATTAACTTTGTCGTGCTGAATGTTTTCGGGGTCGTTCCTCCACATTTTAGTTTTTCCTCACTGGGAATACAAACTGTGAGCTTTTATGTTGATACACGGGCAGCATTGCAGAATCGCAGCAAGACGGTTCAGGATTCAACGAATCGCATGCAGCACGTGGAAATTTCTACCTTTTCACTCACTGTATTTCTGTTTGCTTCCTCTCGCAGCCCAACAACATGAAATATCCGTTTACTGGTGATTCTGAATGTCTTTTTAGGCGTCAATGTCTGTCTCTTCATGTTGGCTGTGATGAACTGGCGTCTTGTCAAGGCCGTACTCCGCCTAGGCGGGGGAGGTCCGGCTCCGTATGACCCTGCACAGGATATTTACAGAAAATGGATAGACGGATGTGATAGTTCGATAAATATCTTTGTCGAACCTTTGAACTACCGGCAAATCAGATCTCACCATGTTGCCTGGTCTTCAGTCGAGCTGGAATTGGAGTCCTGCACTTTGTACGTCCATAACCCTCCACAACCTCCAGCTCGCGCTTCCAGAGCGATACATCAGAGTTGCGTGTCACTCCTTTTAAATAAACGGTATCTCTGGACATACTGTAGTATCGGCAGAGACGGTTTATTTCCTGTTCTAGAACAGGAATGAACCACCGTTGTCTAGGCTGACGGGAGGGAGCCAGCTGCAAAATTATAACACATCACCCGACCCTACTGCTGTAAGGTTTTTATTTGATCTAGATCTAGATCTTATTGGACCCGTTAGGCTCATAGAAATTGATCAGTTTGTCTCTGAACCGATCTTCCGTTCCTTGAATACCACTCAAGCGGTTTATCGCTATTTTTTTTTTGCAGTCTGTCAATCAGATGACGAATAAAATGGCGGATAAATACCACAATAAGTGAGTTCCAGATGCACAACAAAGAGCTCGGTAATACAGACGTCAGTCAGATCAAACACTGTAAAAATAACCGTTTGGAAAACTACAATTGACATCGCAAACACTGTTAACTTTAAAACGCGTGTTAATATGTGCATTAGAATTGTGTCAGGCGTTACTCTAAATTAATTGAGCCATTAAAAAAATCAAAGCACACTATACACAGATTAGCCATAACATTAAAACCCCCAGCCTGATATTGTGTAAGTCATGTAAAACGCAACCGTGTTTCTCAAACCTTTTCTATCGGAAGCAGCATCAAGTTTTGTGCTAAAGTAAAGTTTCCTTCTGGAAACCACAGCCTTCCCTCCATGTGCATCGCTGAGCCATGGGCGCCCATGACCCGGTCACCAGTTTACAGTTTGTCCTTCCTGAGACCGCTACAGTAGGTGCACTCCAGGAAATAATTCAGTGGCCTTATAAATGTCACAATAATAAAATGTCATACTACCATAATGAAATCCGCCCAGTCACTGTTTGAGTTGGAGATTTTATGAATTCCAATGGATAATTTTTGTCTTTCTAGCACGTTTATTATTGGAGGTGGTTTAAAAAAAAAAAGAAAATAGTATTTCGACCAGCAAATGATGTTTTCAAGATATCCTTGACCTTCTTTGATATTTTCAATCAAAAATATTTGACAATGGAGTCATTATTAAAATGGTCAAATATGGATTTACGACAGGAAGACATGATTTTATATCCTGTTCCAATAGAATCTTCCAGGACAGCTTCATTATATGGATTATATTCAAATTTTATACCCACATATATCTAAATGTGAGGAAGAACTGGACTAAATTTGGGAAAGGTTGATTGTATATTTCCGCCACTAGGGGGAGCTTCATATTCAAATGTTTTCAGGCCTTAAATTTCTCAACAGTTGGTCCAAATGTATATATATCATATTTAATAACTAATAGTTAGTTCATATTTGACAAAGTACGGGGATAAAAAACAATTTTTTGGACATAAGTTCACATATAATTTGAGGAGGATTCATGTACAATGCAGGGGATTTAGAGGCTTTCCGGGTATAAACCCTCAATGTCAGGGTTGAAAGCATAGTTCTAGTTTAATTCACCAGACAGCGGCTATAATGTTAACATTATATGATCCGTTAAAGTCCCGCCCACAAAAAAAACAAACGCACCATACGCAAAAATAAGTGAGTGAATTCCTTTATCAGTTCTCTTTTAATGGGGATTATAAACAAAGAGATTCAAGCTTCTTGACATCAGTACTTATCATGTTCATCTATCTGGGATGAAAAGGTTACAATAACCCCTAACTTAGGTCTTGCAGGCATTTGAATCTCGCACGTCTCACACGATTGCAGACCCCTAAAAAGTCAAATCATATTTCGTGACATGGTCTGCAGCCGACTGGTTCACCATCGTTACAAGCACATGAGTACAACAAAAGCATTGCCACATACATTAATCTCATCCCTGTTGTTTAGTCTTCAACACACTTCTTACGCATAAGTATGCACAGCAGTGAACTGGACAATAGCAGGACATCACATCATCAATCACTTGTGCTTTAAGTATATTCTCCCCTCTGGAAATTTCCGTCCAAAGAGGGAATATTCCTTGAAAATGCATCGACCGATTACAGAACACAAAAATCATTTCTGCAGTCTTGAGAGCAGTTTTCTATCTTTGGGCAAACCAGGTTAAAAGCCCGCATTCAGAACACCAGAAAGAAAAAAAGAAAAAGCCTCATAGCAGCGACACGGAACATTCATTGGAGTTGACTTCATCATCCCTTTAAATATCCTAGCGTGTGTCATCCGTGGCTCGGATGTGGATCGGAGCTTTGTAGTGGGAAATGTCAGAAAACGGCGCCGGCATTCATAGATGTGTTTTTTTTAAACTGAAGGAGCTTCAAATCAATGATGTTTATCAGGCTTCTTCACCAACAGACGGGAAAATGTGATGTTTTCCGGTTGCAAGAACCGGTTTGAGCGAAATATCTTGGTTATTAATTTTATTTTGACATTGAAGACGCTAATTTAAGGAACATTGAGTTTTTTTTATTCATCTTAATCCGCATTATAGTTGTTACTTTCACGTTCATTTGATAAGCATGACGAAACATTCACAACTGATTCACAGCACAAAACTAAAGTTTTGAAGTCCCTTTTACCACTCAAGAGGGGCCTGGTGCGCCTTTACTCCGACCTTCCATTCTGTGTAAACGCAGTGGAGGTTCGATGGGGGGTCTGAGTAGTTCAGCCTCTGAGATGGCGGCAGATGTAGTCACAGAAATAGAACACACCTCTGCTTAAATGCGAGGCAGGATGTGTTTTTCCTAGGTATTGCGTGTGCAGCTCCCAACCAGTAATCTTTAAAGCAGCGAGTAGAAGCCAGCTCAAAGAAAGACGAAATTGAGGGAGAAATCTGGGCACCTCTTATCCTCCTAGCAGAGGAGGAGATTCTATTTTTAAAGGAGGAGCAGCTTGTCACGCGTGCAAGACTCCACGCTAGACGCTGGCAATACGTTACGGCCTTCTGCTTGTGTCATCGGCGTGCCACTCTTTGTTGCAGAGGAAACAAAAAAAGGCGCCACAGGGAAGGATGAAAGACGGTGTGAGAGGCGGCTTGAACCTAGAATTAAAATTAAGCAAAATCGTCTTCTGTTGCTTTTTAGGCAGGCTGAACGCTGCTGCCTCCAGTGGTTAAACTTAGGTAATGCATGCGCACAGAGGGCTCCAGGTCTTTGTGTAGTTTATGTAAAGATTCTATATTAAAATGTGTGACGTTCGGCAGGCCATCAGTACATTTAAGTTTAAAAATGACTTTGAAAGATCATTTAATCCAATTTGCCATCAGATTTTTTTTATTTTTTTTTAAATGCATACTTCCAACCTCTTTTCTCCCAAATAACACAGAATTTTACGCAGCACTCGCGTTGAATATGCCGTGTATCTGCTATGACACTGCGATAAGGTGTTTCCAAAATGCCACGTGATAAATGTTTTTAATCCTAAAGAAAAAAAAAAAAAAAAAGATTACAGGCATTTGTACACTTTTGTACATTTTCTACACACTCTACGAGAGAAATAAAAATTTGGATGCACTATGCTGTAGGACTTTGCCTGAGAAATTATGGTGCACTAGATATCATAATCAACTGCTTATCGTGAAGGGTCTGTTACTCTGTTTTGCATACAACTGTAAAAATACAGTATAATCCAACAATCACATTGCATTTTTTTTCCCTTTTTATTTGTGATTTACATTAAAAAAAGCGCAATGTTAATATACAGATATTGAACAGGACGTGACACAATAATAATAATAATCTGAATGTACACTTCAATATTGGGCAGGAAACAGTCAACTATCAACAGGTACATGTATTTTTTTTTTTTGTTTATCCCTTTTCACGTACAAAAAAGGTCTGGGGGTGGGGGTTGGGGTGGGGCACAAACTCAGTAGTTTCACCATCATCAAATTAGTGCATGATTCCAATTTTTTCCCCCTCCTTCTTGATGCATCTCAACTTGGCGAACCAACAGAGAACAGACTCTGATGCAAAACCAGAAAGAAAGAGAAGAAAATAACCAAAACTAAGGGTGGCGCTCTTCGGGTTCCATTCTTTCTTTAAGACAAATAGTCTGTTCTCGCTGTTCAATGCCGAGAGAAGCTTGAAGGTCGCCGTCTTTCACATCAGAACTTCAGCACGTGGAGTAAGGTCACAGTCAGCAGGAGGCATTGGGAGCAAGTGGGTATTACGGCTGCCCCATTCACGTCATGTATCGCACCGGGGCCTGCAGCAGGACAGCACAAAACTAAATCATGTGGGTCAACGTGAAGGCACACAGCAACGCTTCGCTCCAACACCAACTGTGATTAACTGCAAAACATATGTCGGTGCCGCTTATTTCCTCCGCCGCACAATGGTTCTGAAATTGCTATGGAAACTAGTAAATGGTAGATATGAATAGGCAGACCAGTGAATAATATATATTAGGTGGCCTTAGTGTCAGGACTGATCTTTGTTTATACGCGCGGCGGTAAGCATGAAAAGAAGCAGCCGCTGAATTAAATGTTTTGAAACATACATTCCAATCATTTATACATAATTAACACTTTCATTCGCACCAGTGTATACTAGCGTTTGCTTCCTCACCGTAAAGGATTATGCTGGCATTGGTGATGCCCATGGCGTTCATGGCGACGCAAGTGTAATTCCCATAGTCTTCCTCGGAGACGTTGAAGAAGATGAGCATCGATTGTTTGCCTTGGGTCTCGATCTTGACTCCATTGAGTCCGGTGAAGAGCCTGTGAGAGAGAGGACGGGAGCTGCTTTCAAGCAGGGAAGAAAAGAAAGTCAATGTGTTTTTCTTGACCTTGCTTAAAAGCCATGTAGCCGAACGCGGAGGACAATGTGCAGTTCAACACGGAGCAAGTGTCATTTCTAATTCCCTCGCTGAGGATGTGGCACATCTGGGCATCTATAGGATTGTTGGTCTCAACATGAGGTTTTGTCTGGTGTAGGGTCGCCACTTTGCTATCTTGACGCAGAATTATCGACAAAACGGAAACCTGGTCTGCAGCGACTAGAAGTGCGTACAAAGACCAGCAGCTAAGCCTGCTTAAATGTTTACGTGTCAATCTCATGACTTGTGTTGGAAACACTTAAGAAACTGGGCCTATGCTGCCGGCCCCGACAGCAAGGGGGTATCCCCTAAGAAGATTTTGGCACGGTATTTTCGGTGAAAAAGGCTCCCAAAGTGGGTAAAATATGAAAGGATAGATTAAAATATGTAGAAAATATGATGGATTAGATTAAAATATAATAAAATATTAACTATTAGATTAAAATATGATGAAAAAACAAGATTGATCTCTTCGAGTGTATGCACCAGATTTGGATTAAGTCGGATAAATGGTTGACATACTATGGGCCATAAAATATTGCAGGTAAAGCTCCCCCTACTGTGAAAAATATCGGCCACCTAAATCAATCCAGTTCTTCCTCACATTAAGGTCTTTGGATATACGTTTTGAAAATTATCCGTGAAATAGTTTTTGAGATATGTCTGGAAAACAGTGTTTTTTGTAAAAAAAAAATGCTCCCCAGTGTGAGTAAATTGTGAACTTTTAGAGTAAAATACGATACGATAAAAGATGGTGCTCCTGGAGTCCATTCATATAGATCCAAATTTGGACAAACTCAGACCAATCTTTGAGAATTTAAGACCCTTAAACTTTTTGGAGATGAAGCTCGTTCTGATACCAGAAATATAGAACCGATCTTTCCAAAAATTGATCCAGTTCTTCCTCACACTGAGGTCTATTTGGATTACAAAATGTTTCATGAAACAGTACGACATCTGTTGAGATTTATAAAAAACACTTTAAAATGAAGATAATCCATAAGACTTAGTTATTCCATGAAGGTTGACATGAATGAAATGAAATCTTTGCATTTTTAAATCATCCACCGCCCAAGATTTTGGTTTAAATTGAGACACCCCGATCTGCAGGGAGAGTTCACGTTCTAGTCTGCGTTTATCAGGAGGTTGGTAGGTTTACTTTAATTTCATTGGATGGGTTGAGTGTGTGACCTTTTGGGTGTGAAGAAGAACGGAGAACATTAAGAATACATCCTGACGGTGTATCTGGTGATTTAAATAACTACTGAAGTGTGTGAGTACTTAACTGTCAACAGCGCTACTACGCCACCATGTTGCCTCGTTTAATTATCATTAGAGCCCCGAAAAGTCTGGGATATTCTGGAATCCTCATCCTCCATTACAGATCCTTCATGTTAACGCGATATCTCAAACACTATGACATGGGTTAATCTCAAATTTAATACACACATCGGCCGTTGTGCGGAGAAGGACTGGATTGATTTTGGGAAAGATCGGTTGCATATTTCTGACACAAGTTGGAGTTCTGCCTACAAATTTTTTGGGGACCATCATTTATCAACCGGTCATTTCTAACACTCAACCCAAACAGGAATACATCCACCTATACATTGACTTTTGGCCTCGTGTGATTAAATATGGGTTTGAATCTGCATGAATTAAAGAATACATTTACTCTATTGGGTTATTAAAGAAGAAAAAATATTTCTTCTGGAGCCAAAATACGAATCTCTGCGTCTCTGAAGCAACTGTAGATGTTATTTGTGCACTTAGTCCTTCAGTGCATAGCAACTTTCTTCTATTTCAGTCGTTTCCTTTCCCCCCGCTGCTCTCACGCTCTCATTTCATGTTTGCAGTTGCCAGTCATTTATTTTTATCAGCGTCCTCCATCTCTTTGTTCTTGAGGATTGGACTTGTCTTTTGGGGACCGACGAACGATTCCGCTGTAACCGTCAGGGACCGTTTAACGGAGCAGCGTCGCCGGTGTTTACATCAGCGTAGCAGCTCCGGGGCTGTACATAAACATCTATCCAGTCTCCAGGCTAATATCCACTAAACCTCTCAACCTCCCAGCCCGCTGACATTAAACAAACAGTGTGAAAATAGTAATTTTTTGCTAATGGTTTGAATGAGTTTGGGAATAATGTGATTATCATATTGTAATTAAAACTGATTATTTGGATTTGTGTCTCTTGATGGTTGAATCTTATTTCAAACACAAATATTTGATTCCTTATCGACACAATGTTGGAGTCTGGCTAATTTAAATACGTCCAATCTCTAACAGTGGTGTTTCCTTTCCTTTGAAGCCGATGGAGGCCGGGCTTCACCTATTCTTTCAGATATTATTATCAGGTTAATGAAAGATTGTTGATTCTTCCGTGTCATCTCTTCCCCATTTCTCATTGATTATTTTATTATTTCTCTTTTATTATTAGTGTAACAGTGTTCCTCTAGATGTGGTGAACATTTGACTGACCCTACTATAGACTGCAGAGAAACCCGGTCATGTTTGCATCCCTTTACAAAAAAAAAACTACAAGTATGATGTCGTCCCCAACAGCATTCTCTCCATAAAGCCCCCAATCCCCTGTGTTGTTGTATAACCGTTGGACCAGTTTAATCCAAAGGTGGTGCATTTACATTGACTGGAGGAGATCTATCTTGTATATATCATATTTTATTCTAATAATTCATAATTAACTCACTAGGTGGAGCATTTTTTTTTTTTATGAAAAACACTGTTTGTCAGACATAACTTCACATTTAATGTGGGAAGTTCAATCAGCCTCCAAAAATGCAGGGGATTGGGGGCTTTTCTGGGGAAAGGATGACATTGCGGGCCCAGTTGTTTTATTGCACTTGCACTCAGAAAATAAACATGACAGAGATAGATAATCAGCATCATCATATGATTCTCTTTTTAAATCAGTTAATACAAATATGAGATTCCTGATCTATGAAGAACATTCAGAAAATCATTTTTTATCGCTTTTTGTCATTAACAGGTCTAAGACAGTCATGAATATTAACTTGTTTTCTCGAGAAAACAAGTTAACTATGTCGATAACAAGATATTACTCATAGTTGTCTACCCACCAATGGCTCTTCTCGTCTTCCATCATTTTTGGACTCATGTATGACTGATATTTTCCAAAGTAATTAAACTACGCAGTACCACAAATTATTATTTTGTGGTACTGCCATTTAAGAAACACTGCATTCCCCAGCCGGTTATAGATTTGGATTGATGAATGCATAAATAAATTAGTAAATCTACATTTTGTAGATTTTCTTTTCTTCTAAAAATCTTTTTTAGATTTTCTAAAAATCGAGAAAATCCATGGGACATGCATGTGTTTGAGGGAACCCTGTCGGGCATAGATGTGTGTGTGTGTAGACGTTCCTGCTTCTGATACAATGTAGTGCCAGATGATACCGGGCCCTCTGGTACCTCATCTAACCCAAGTCAAACCACAAAGTTGAAATGTTAGAACACGGAGGACATATTTACCTGCGGTCTTCTTTGTACCACTCAAAATCTGCCCTGGGGACGGCAGAGGCTTCGCATTGCAGGATTCCTTTCTGTCCGACTGGAGTACCCGTACTCCTCACTTTAGAAATGAAAGGAGGATCTGAAAAAAGAAAATGTGACACTGGCGTTACGGAAGCATGACATACAGAGCGTAAACACGTCCAAACAATTCCCACAATAACTACAGAGGTTTGGTGAGAGTTTGCTGGCTTACAGTTGACGGTGACTTGTACTGTCCGGACATCAGGGCTGGAGATTTCATTGGAAGCAATGCATTCGTACGTCCCCGACTGCTCTTTGGTGATGGCTCGCAGTTCCACATGTTCGCCCTCCGTCACAAATTTATGAATGCCTGCAGAGACACAAAGAAAGTGAAGGAAAAAATGTTTTATTAAGTAAACAAGGGACTTCACTCAGTGCACTGGCATTGCTAGAAATACTGCAGCTTGTGATTCTGATCAGACACACCAGAAGTGGGTTTTTTAGCTTATTTACTGTATATACATTATTTATAGTAGTTAAACTCTGTGCTCTTAAAAAGTGCTCTATCAATAAACTTTGTTTTTTCCTTTTACAGGAAAATAAAAATAAAAAGCAGGAAAAATCAGATATCAAAACATAAACGGCTCAAACAGCAGCAGAATATAATCACACATTGATTAAAGGAACAGTTCACTCAATATTTCAAATTAAGGAATAATGAACGTCCCCTCCAATGCTTATGGACAAGTGAAGTTTCTTTGTTCACCAAACATTTTCTAGAGCGTCATGGCTAAGCGGTGTTAGTGCGTACCCCAGAAATGGGCTTTCTGGCTTCATCAAATACACCATCAAATAAATCATCATTAAATTCATTCAACAATGATAGTAATGCTACTTATGAAGACAGGGCTCATTACCTGCATCGGCTTTCTGTAACATACGGCCGCTTTGTATGCAACTTAAGACTCAGCATACGAGCCGTAAGTGTATGACGATGTAAATAGCCCACTCGGTGTTTTTTAATGCTTGGTGTATTATGAGAATGTTGCATGGGGCAAGAGTCAGAGAAAACACCGGCGGCTTGGAATCTAGTGGCAGCGATAGTAGCTAAGGTTAAGCAGCCAATTGCCAAGACGGTCATATTGCCTGTAGGCACAGAAATTGAGCGACCAGGACTAACATATAGACATAGAGTCACTAAAAGTACTATTCAATGATTTATTAATCAATAGTTCAACACAACCAAGGGAGAAAAACCGAAGAAGGTAGTCCAGAAAAAAGCTAGATAACATCCAGGATGACAACAAAGTCGAAATCACGAGAGAAGATTTAGATGAACAGTGAAGAGGCAGAAATATGTGAGAGACAAAACGGAGGGAATAAAGAGGTAAAATCAAGGCACGATCAATAATGACAGGGATTTTAAAGTAACAGACGTATGAAGAAATACATATGTATCATAATGTATCTTTTCAAATGAAATATGGACAATGGCGAATTCAGACAACTGATTTGCTGGTGCTTTGGCCAGAGCAGCAAAATAGTTGGACATTTCAAACACAGCAAAACTCATTTAATTTCAAACGCAGCAGAACTCGAAGGTCTTCAAGCTTCTCATGATCAAGAGGAGGAGTCAGAAATCCAGGATGTACCCAAGCATTTGAATTCAACTATCAAGACACAGAGGCCAATGTTGGCACAGCAGAAGAACGACAAGCTGAAAATCGAGTATACCTTTGTAATACAAGGTCTATATGAATATCCTAGCATCTTGTTAGCATAGTAAAGGCACCACTAGACATGAAAGGATCAGTATTGATTTTACTGAGACCTAGTAAATGAAGATCGCCTTTTCAAATCATTCTATAGCAGCCCAAAACCTTCTACAAAACCATATCACAGCAACCAAAGATTATATATGTCATGTTTGATGCTAATAAGGCAGAGCAAAGTTACAGAGTTTGAAGGAGACCTGAATTCAAGAGGAATCTCCAGTCCCTTTATTCACATAGAACCACTTGAGAAGTCTCAGGCATACAACTCTAAAACTCATTAAATTTCACTTGCATGCTCATTTAAGTGTTCAAAGAGCAAAATTAAGACATCATTTCAGGTTACTGCCATATGAATTGCTCTTTTTTTGCTCTTTGGCTGCTTTAATGGTGAGTTTAGGACGTAGAGGGATCGGTCTTTCATCGTTGGAATCTCCAGACTCACCATTTTTATGTGATGTGGTGTTTGCATTGAAGGCACAGAGTAACACATGTCTTCAGCGCTGGTTTTTCCGGAGTATGTGATGTCAGAGTGCTTTTGTCCATTTACTTAATGCTCTTTGGAATTGTGTTTCATTTTGGGCATAACATGTTATCCCAGGCTTTAAACATTGTTTCTTGCCATTGAGTGAGTATGCTACATGTGTAGGCTGCGAAATAGTTAGCGTGCCATATTTGGTGATGGTCTGAGCACATCAACCTATCTCTAAGGCCATATATGGCCACCCTACAAAGAAAACCCCTTTTGGCCATTTGTTCCAAGAATATATTTATTTTAAAAGGAATAAAATGCTATTCTCCCTGCACTTTCAGTTTGTCTCTTACTTTGGTGTTTTGCTCTCGTTCCAACTGTTTCCATAAGGCTCTAGCAGCTCGGGGCATAGACTCATTACTCAGAAGAAAAATAAACTAATTGCATTGATACAAGCCCACTTGAGCTACACCACAAATTACCCCTGACACCAGCGATGGTAAAAGCATGTTTTGGTGACACGGGGAACATAAACTATTGCTGCTAGGGTGGGAAAATGGATAGGAGCACTAATCCCAATCAGTAGAAATGTCAATCCGCCAATATCTCTGCATTAGCATAATATCATTATGTTTTCCAAATCCTCGGCTGCAGACGCTGCTGCATCTGGCAGGGGATTGACTGAAAAGGCTGTGGGCTAGATAAGCAGCTTGGTGCGTTTAACCAGGGAACTGCTAAAAAAGGTACTTGAACATTTTCCTCATGGATAACTGTTAGTCACACAGGGGGGTATGTCTAACAGCTTTCATGACACTGAGTGGAAAGACATTTTCTGTCCAATTATACTCCAATTACCTCAGTGGATTTGGGTTACAGTAGATTTCATTCCAGTTTGATTGAATATTATTATTGATTCTATGGGGTTTACATTGTGTCAAAAACCTAATATTAAAAATTCAGCTTCTTTTGTCTGAGTAAACTTTTTTTCAAAATAATGCAAGACAGCAGGCACCAATAAATTAACGTAGAAATGCATACAGCAGTGCGCTGAAAATTCTCATACTCCAACTACATCCAACCAAAGAAAACAAGACATGCATACAGACACACAGGCATAGCAAAAACAGCAATGTAAAAAAAAAACTAACAAACAGAGGTAAGAAATATAAAACAAATACTTAAAAACGGATGTTCAAGGACAACCATGGATCTTCAACGGGAACTCTCAGTAAATGTGGATCGGAGCCTCTATCACAAATGAATGTGAGCCAGAAAAGTTAAAATATGGCCAACAGTCTGATAAAAAGGTTCTGAGAAGCAACCCTTCAGGGAATAGCAAAAGCATACAGGGCCCTCCAGAATTACCGGCAAAAATTGAGATTCAAAAAATGTCTCTTTTACCTACCGCCATGATCTTTAATTCAAATTATTCACTAAAATCTAACCTTTCATCCATTAACTAAATAAAATTTAAAAAAAAGGCAATACATTCTCTAAATCATGTGCCCCACAACTATTGGCAGCCTGAATTTATTATTTTGTGCACTTCCTTTTAACCACAATAACTTCCCTCTGTGTTGTGTGATGAGGTTTGAGAACACATGATGGATATCTGAGGTCATTCCTCCACACAGAAAACTTTAAACTCCTTCAGATTTTGAGGTTGAAGCTTGCGGACTCGCAAATCCCACATATGTTCTGTGGGGTTTAGGTCAGGGGACTGGGATGCAAATGGGAAACGCTTCATTTCGTGATCTCTGAATCATTGTTGGGTTGATTTTGAGGTCTTCAGATCATTGTCCTGCTGGAAGGTTTAACCTCGGCCCACTTCAGGTTTACTGGCAGAGGCGTTTAGGTTTTCATCCAATATCTTCTGGTATTAGATGGAGTGCATGGAACCATGACTTTTAAAAAGATGCCCTAGAACCTTCGGAGGAAAAAAACGGCCCTATAGCATCAGAAATCCACCACTAGACCTCACCGTGGTTCTGAGGCGGCTTTCTCTATGGCTTCCTTTCTTGGTATGCCGCGCCCATCGTTGATGTGGCTTTTTTCTTGCTACCTCCCCAAACAGCTGTGTTGGGGTCCGTGTTCTCTGATGGTGGTTAGAGAGACTGTCTGACCCCAAGAGTCAACTGAACACCGCAATCCTCTAGCTATAATCCATATTGATTATTTTTCCAGTTGAATCATCGTCCTCACCGTGTGTGGGGTCAGTTTGCAAACACATCCTCTTTAGGGCTAATTTTTAACTTCTCCAGCCACTTTAAACTTTTATTATTATTATTGATCAAATCTGTGAAAGCCTACAACTTATCGTCACTTATCACACCACTTCAGAGGTCCTACTCAAACAAGTGCATCTAAAAACATATAATGGGACTGGAAATTTGTATTTAATTTAATTCTGGAGCAGTTTATGTTCAATAGTTTTTGAGACGATGTGGATGGAATATTACTGTCATGTACTAAGCCTCTACCGGACAACGATTAATATAAACTGACCTTATTAATTAACTTTCTGAAAACAGTTTAACAGTTAATAATGAACAGATATGTATATAGATAAATCTGCCATAGCACTGTCACCACTGACAGGTGGATTTAAAACAAAGGGTTATAATCTAACTGGATGATATTGATGTAAAACTTAATTACCCAGATGAATCAATATAAAAACATCATAATCATAACATATTATCCCAGACACGAAAACAATTAGCATTATCATAAGAACTCACATCAGCGGACGGCAGTGATGGCCATAATTCTACCACAACATCAGCGGCATGACAAATATGACTTGATGACTAATAGCCATTAAAGTAACGAGTGGCAGCCGGCAAAAATGAGCGCCTAAAAGCTCTCTGTGGAGCGACTCAGCAATATTAGCCAATAGCTTAAGGATCTCTGCTGCCTGGACTCCACTCTATGCAGCTTTTACCTGCAGTCCAACTTCAAGCATTACAGTAGAAATACAAAGGATAGCAGGAAAGGCTTTGGTGCCAAGTCAGGTCAACAAGTCTTCTTTTTAACAGGCAGTAAAGGGTCCTAAAGCCATAAAATGGCAATTTGTCAAAAGGGTAGAAAGGAAACCTCAAACTGACTGACAGGCACCAATGAAGCCTCTTAGTCAGAGGCATCGCTAAAATGTACTGGACGTGAGCCAATGCCACGTCAGTTTTAGAGATGTTTATTATAACAAAACTCAAAGTCTACCGAAAATATAGAATTGGATGAGAATGCCCAGTACTCTTAAACTAGAATAGACTATGCACCAAATTTGGGATGAGATCGGACCAACGTTTGCAAAATTATGGCCGAACAATTTTAGAGATAAAGTATCAGCCATATAGAAGCGACATTGCGTTTGTGTCGTTCCTGCAAGAGAGAAGCACATGTTCATACATGATCCCAGGTGACATTCTGTCTAATAGAGCGGTGGGAAGTTGAAAGTTGTGTTTGTCATGAATGCAGCCTTTGGGTTAGTGACATCAATCATCAAGTTGTAGAATTGACAAAAAGTAAATGATAAAACTGGAGGTGATAAAAATGAATGTGAACTGACAAATTGAGTGATGCATTTGAATTTTAAACCACTTATAATTTATTTTAAATCGTTTTTAAATATTTACTTTAAGTCATTTAACACCCAAACAGCATTCATTGTCTGCACCGTCTGAAGAATTGTAATTTTTGTTACTTCTGGCCAATTAAAACAAGAACAGCGAAAAGAACTCTGAGGCTTTGATTGGCCAGTTCGGCGGGATCTTCATGTCAATCATTATAGCTTTAGCGATGCTATTAAAAGCTGTAGAGATGCCTGTTAACTCTAGTTAACTGTCTGTGAAAGCTTTGGAGGGAGTGGAAAGTAAAATGGTCGTTCTTTCCATCCAGTTGTATTTTTTCGTTGTTCTTGTTGCCAGTTCCCAGTTGACAGCAGAAACATATAGGAGGCAGAAACGCCTTGAAACGCTACGATTGGTCGATTTATAGACAGAGGTTATCGTCAAACGATTGTGCTTCACTGCGCTTTTCTCATAACACCTGGAGCAGATTTTGTGTATTTCTACCTTTTTTGTTGCTTGTCACAGTATTTTCTGCAACAACAAAGTGAGGGGGAGCCTGTGCGAGTAGTGACAGCCTGTTTGAGTGTGTATCTGTGTGTGTGCTGTCACAGGACAACAGCTGGGAGACAGGCTGGGAAAAACGATGCATATTTCATCATTTATCATATATAATATGTAAATAGTTTTATAGTTAAACAGGTTTGCATATACGCCATGTCTTCCGTAGAAATGTGGAAAAGTAGAAAGTCTACTCCTACTCTCCTGTTAGGAAACGTTAATTAGACGTTTTGATCAATTATACTACTCTAGCGGACTCACAAAGTAGTATAATTATTCTGGGAGGTATTTCCAGTCCGCCTGCTTGCAAGTGTTCAGTTAAGGAAAGAATCCAGTCATGATTTCAGTATATTGAGTTGTAAGAACAGTAAGTTGTTCACTGCAGCGGGAAGCATCGCCACAGCCTTAGTGATTGACATGAAGGTCCCGCCTTACCAGCCAATCAAAACGGGGGAGTGTGGGGCGTGTTCTTTATTTTGTTTTGTTTAGTTTTTGGGGCAAATGTAACAAAGATGGCCGTTTTTTTATTTGAAGTGACAAAAATTACACTCTGTAAACCATTAATGTCATTAGTTATGCAAATGATAAAGCAATTGCAAATATGGTTTATTCAAATCAAATGACAATACAGCACTCCATTTTTTATTTCACATTCATTTCATTTTTATCGTTCCATTTTGCAGTTCACTTTCATTTTATCACCTTTATCATATAATTTGTACTTACTCTGATAGTTATTTCCACCCTTGGGGCTACTTCTCTAAAATGATAAATGGCAACTCTGGTGTTGATACGAAAATAGTAACAATGTGTTACATTTTAATTGATTGACTTTGAGATTAGATATGAAAACAATTGATAGCTCATCGTATCCATTTTTACCATCCACAGTTTTATCATTTAAGTTTTTTTAATTCTACGCGACCAGTAGAATATGAACTAAAAACAACAACTAACGTCCTAGAAAGTCTTTGCATCCACCTCTTAAACTCAAACAACCACATATTTCACTTCAGGAGGCTTCAGGTTGCAGCTCTTGAGTCATCCGGACCATCGGGTACTTCTCCATTAAGGATTCTAAGAAAAGCAAGGGATATAGTCCAGCACCTACCTTGAAAGAAGCTAACAAATCAGTCGTGGCTGAAGAGCTTAAATTGTTCCATGAAGGACAATTTAAGCTCAGCCAACTAGACTAATTCTAGACAGGTTCGCATAGTCAAGATAGGTGTGAGTGCACACAATTCTCAATCAGCTCCGAGGTCATACGTAGATCTAATCGATTCGCCGTAGCGGCAGTAATAAAGAGAGACCAGCAATGTTCACATCACCAAGCAGAGCTGACTGCTAAAGAACTTTAACATTATATAAAAACACCATGTTATTCACTGACAGGTGACTTGAATAACATTGGTTGTCTTGTTACGATGGCACCCGTCAGTGGGTGGGATATCTTAGGCAGCAAGTGGACATTTTCTCCTCGAGCTGATGTTTTGACGCAGGGAATGTAGGAAAAGTGTGACGATCTGAGCGCCTTTGAAACGGGCAGAATTATGACAGCTACATGACTGGATCAGAGCATTCTCAGAACTGCAGGTCTTGTTGGGTTTTCAAGGTTGCAGTGGTTATTACCATCAAAGTGGTCTAAGGAAGGAAAGCTGGTGAGAAGGTGATGAAGGCCCAAGACCTATTGTTGCACTTGGGGGGGGGGGGGGGGCAAAGACTTGATAATCTTTTCTAATCTGTACTGTAGAACTTTGGGGGGGTAAAAGGCTAAACGGGTTCATGCTAGCTCCGATAGAAAGGTGTCAGAACACATAGGGACACCACAGCTTGATGCAAACATGGCCTATTAGCCACATACCAGTCAAAGTGACCATGCCGACGCTTTTTCAATGCAAAACGCACCTTCAACATCAAGGGAGGAAGGTAGCCTGGATGCTAGTACCTTTCCTATCAGATGACATCAGGCAGCACTGTGGAGGAGTCTGTGTGATGCTTGGGACAATGTTGTGCAAGGAAACCTTAATGCGTTGCTCTCATGTGGATGTCACTATGAGACATACGACTTAAAATTGCTTCAGACCAAGTACCTAGAAAGTATGATGGCAGTGGCCTCTCTCAGTGGGATAATGCTCCCTGCCACACTGTGAAAATGGTTCAAGAAAGGTTTAAGCCACGCAATGGGGGCCACTGTGTTTACTCGGCCCCCTATTTCCCTGAATCTAGATCCAATCGAGTTCGATCCATGGAGGGTCCATCTTGAGACTTAAGGGATCTGCTGCTAACATCTATCTGCAGGATACCACAGCACACTGTTGTACGTGACTCCACGGGTCAGAGCTGTTTCGGCGGTCGGTAATTATCCTGTCATACCACCCCGATCCAAGATCCAAGTTGTCTAAGTGACGTCATTTCAATCAATGTCATGTCAATCCAAAAATAATTATTGCCCATCAGTGAGACATGCGTATATAAAATAATAATACTATAAACTAAATTCTTATGTAAAACGCATTAATGGATCATGCTTCTGTTTAGTTCCCTTTGTTTTTTTAGGATGCAACTCTTGTTTTTGGAAAAGTGGAGATATTTCCAAATACCACAGATTAACTGCTCACGGAAACAAATTTGAGTTTGATGATTCTTTAAGGCGGAACAAACAA